>NW_024121987.1:25239052-25442502 GCF_016745375.1 Pimephales promelas
GACCGTTAAGTCGTACACTCAAGTGTCTTATATCATTGGAAAGCTGGTCACCTGACGAAAAAACGTATATCTCGAAATTTCATTTCGTATGGAAATTTTTCCGTCATTTTGAATTTTGTCGAAAAACTACTTTTGCGAACTAGTCCCTGGTTTTTGCCCCGATCGGAACCAAACCAGTGCAGGAATGTCTCTGGAGTCTGAAGATCAATAATTATCAAAAAAAAATGTTGAAAAAGTCTCTTTGCGGTTGCTAGGGCGCAAAATAAATGTTGTGGGAGGAGCCTATTTTACTAAAATGGCTATAACTCGAGAAGTAAATGAGATATCCTCAACAAACTCGGTACACATATGTATAAGCTCAATTTGAGGTCACAGTAAAAAAATCGCCACGATGGAACACTAGGTGGCGCTATAAAACGAAATAAAACTAAAAAGGGCTCTGACCAGCTGACCGTTAGTCCGATTGACTTGAAAATTGGTATGCAGTGTCTTTGTCCAAGGCCCCATGTATGTGTATGAGGACATTGGTGTATCTCAAAAAACATGGCCGCCATCGGCCAATGAAGTTTGAGCACCTATAAAACAAGGTTAACGAAGGCCGATCGGAACGAAACTCGTTGGGCATGTTTGACTCATGCCCCTAGAGGTCTGTAAGAATTTTGAAAGAAATCGGCCACTAGTTGGCGCTAACGAGTTTTATGGCTCTGTTATCACGTGGTGTTGCACACACCCCCACAATATGTATATCAATTGATAGATCTCCTCATGCTGAACAACTTTGCCTCAAGAACCATTGCTGTCAATCAAATCGTTCGTTAAATATTCACGAATATGTTAAAAACCTACTTTTGCGAACTAGTCCCTGGTTTTTTGCCCGATCGGAACCAGACCAGTCTGGGACAATTCTTTGGACTCTCTAGATCAATAATTATCAAAAAAAGTTGAACTTTGTCATTTGTTTTGCTATAACAGGGTCATTTAAAAAAGGGGGCATGACAAAATGCACCCAAAAGCCTATAAATCCTAAAGGAAAAGTCAGAACTTCACAAAAATTGATGAGCACATGTGTCATAACGTATTCAACAAGCATGCAAAGTTTCATGGAGATCGGACTATAGGTGGCGCTATAATTGTTAAAAATGTTAAAAACAATGTATACCCTATAGTAAATTGCCATTATTGAAACTTAAAACTTAATGTCTTTTGATGCTTTTGTGCTTAAAGGCCTTAAAGGCCTAAACTGCTTGAACCCCGCTAAATGCTGCTTGCAGCTTTAATTAGGGGTTCAAGCACGAAGTGCTGAAACCCTATTGTAATTGTATTGATTTTTATTATTATTATTATTATTCTCCCCTAAAACGCATCGTGCAGCCCAAACCGTAAGGGCTAGAGCTCTGAAACTTTGTCAGATGGTAGTACAAAAATCGAGGAGAGGTTATCAAATTATGAGCCCGATTGGCCCATAGGTGGCGCTATAGCGACCAATTGCGCGAAACGGCTCATAACTCCTAGACCGTAAGTCGTACACTCAAGTGTCTTATATCATTGGAAAGCTGGTCACCTGACGAAAAAAACGTATATCTCCGATTTCATTTCCGGTATGGAAATTTTTCCGCCATTTTGAATTTTGTCGAAAAACTACTTTTGCGAACTAGTCCCTGGTTTTTTGCCCGATCGGAACCAAACCAGTGCAGAAATGTTCTCTGGAGTCTGAAGATCAATAATTATCAAAAAAATGTTGAAATTTCTATTTCCGGTCGCTAGGGGAAGCAAAATAAACGTTGTGGGAGGAGCCTATTTTACTAAATTGGCTATAACTCAAGAAGTAAATGAGATATCTTCACCAAACTCGGTACACATGTGTACGAGTTCAATTTGAGGTCACAGTAAAAAAATAGCGACGATTGAACACTAGGTGGCGCTATAACATGAAAAAAACATAAAAAGGGCTATGACCACATGACCGTTAGTCCGATTGACTTGAAAATTGGTATGCAGTGTCTTGGACCAAGGCCCCATGTATATCTATGAGGACATTGGCGTATGTAAAAAAACATGGCCGCCATCGGCCAATGAAGTTTGAGCACCTGTGAGACAAGGTTAACGGAGGCCCATCGGAACGAAACTCGATGGGCATGTTCGACTCATGGCCCTAGAGGTCTGTAAGAATTTTGAAAAAAATCGGCCACTAGTTGGCGCTAACGAGTTTTATGGCTCTGTAATCACGTGGTGTTGCGCATATCCCCACAAAATGCATATCTTTTGATAGATCTCCTCATGATGAACAACTTTGCCTCAAGAACCATTGCTGTCAATCAAATCGTTCATTAAATATTCACAAATATGTTAAAAACCTACTTTTGCGAACTAGTCCCTGGTTTTTTGCTCGATCGGAACCAGACCAGTCTAGGACAATTCTCTGGACTCTCTAGATCAATAATTATCAAAAAAAAGTTGAACTTTGACATTTGTTTTGCTATAACAGGGTCATTTACAAAAGGGGGCGTGACAAAATGCACCCAAAAGCCTATAAATCCTAAAGGAAAACTCAGAACATCCCAAAAATTGATGAGCATATGTGTCATCACATCATTAACAAGCATGCAAAGTTTCATGGAGATCGGACTATAGGTGGCGCTATAACTGTTAAAAATGTTAAAACAATGTAATCCCTATGGTAAATTGCCATTATTGACTGTAAATGGTGTTTTCCATCTCTGATCATATCATAATGTTAAAACCAGTGCAGTACAATTCTTTGGACTCTCTAGATCAATAATTATAAGAAAAAGTTAAACTACGTCATGTGGATGACTATAATAGGATGGCTTCAACATTTAGTGTGTTGAAGCCATCTATTACTACACTTTCAGTGTCCCTGAAAGCATTGATCTCTTCAATAAACAAGTCAGAACATGTGACATTAAATAATCATGAACATTTACAGACAGATCTGACAAAATATGCCTAAATAACAGTTAAAAAAGTGAAATGATATCAAAATGATGGTCTATTAAGCCAATAAGTGGTGTTTTACTGCCCTCTGCTGTTCAAAATAGTAATTGTCTCACCACTCAACTATAATTAATTTTATGACTTTATTAATTATCTATTTTAACATTTGCAATCACATTTGGTCAAATATTGAACACAATCATTTTTTTGTCAAAGTTTATCACTTCAGTTGTTCTGAATCTTCACATAATTGCTATTAACGTGGTAAATAGCTATACTGTATTCCTAGAATCACATTAAAATCCAATCATCCAAGCCCCAATCACTGTAAATAATGATAAATCATGCTAGAACGTGGTAAATTAATGTACACTATGGTCAGAGGTGTAGTGGTAAAAAAAGAGGTGGGTAAACTATAAATTCTGGTGTATTATTTCGAATAATAAGACACTATGGGCTGTTACTCTAGGGGCTGATCAAATTAAATCATTTACACTGAAAAAACACAATTGCATAAAATAATGTTATGACATTTATTTAAATTTACATAAGAAACTGGGAAAGAATGATACTACTTTTAAACATTTAACACTAAACCGCCAGTAGGTGGTGGCAGGCGACCGTCTTAATGAGTGAGTCATTCAATTCATTCATTCAAACGATTCGTTCAAACGGCTGATCATTCAAGAATGAGACCGATGTTTTTGAATGTGTCTTTGAATCTTTGACTCAATCGATTCGTTCAAAATGCTGAATGATTCAGTAATGAAAACACGTCGAGTGTTCCTGTGACATGTGCCGTGGTTCTGCTGTGATTATTGTTTGGAACTATTTTCGCTGCTGAAACACAACAAAAACAGCCAATATAGCATCTAAAATGTAAGTGATTTAATTTTTTACTGTTTATTGAACTGTTGTAGGAAATCAATGTCACATTTTCAATCGTGATGGTGTTCAGGAAAAATAAGAGACCCCATTTACACCTGGTATTAAAATGCGATCTGTATCCAGACAAGTTATCTGGATAATAAGTACCGATTCCATTTACACCTGGCCACATACATGTGTTTTTGCAAAACGGATATAAATCCGATCTTAAACTCCCGCGTATGCAGATTTAATGGATTGAACGACACCAAAAGCAACAGATATGAGCTGCATTTCGTTGATCATCAGCTAATTTCCAAATCAAAGACATCAATAAAAGAGTGGCAACACCGCTGGTAAGATAATTTCGTTTCTTTACTTGAAGATGATTGTGTGTTAAGCGTCTGTGACTTACTTTCACTTTTATTTGCGATGTTTGCACGTTGGCTCGATGAATAGACGCTCATGAGCGGTGATGGGTGATCCGTGTCGCAGTAGCGCCGTCATATCTGACTATAACATGACATATAGCCTATATAACAAGCTTACTCGTTTATTTTTTTGCCTTTTTGGGAGGAGTAAAATATACATATGTGGTTTCAACAACCAGATTGCGTTTACACCTAGTAAAGATCCGGACACAATGCGAGCCAGACTACCTGCAGATGTGGTCAGGCAGATCCAATCGCGATCACAACGCATTTACACCTTGCATTAACATGCGTTTTTTTATTATCCGGATAACTTATCTGGATACAGATCGCATTTTAATACCAGGTGTAAATGGGGTCTGAGTGTGTTCTGCGCTCATTTGTGTAGATTTCTGCTCGAGAGGCTGCGCGAGGGTCAACAGTACAACCTTACCGTCAGTAATAGTCAACAACACAGTAATGCAGCGCAATATAAGAGTTCGTCTTAGGTGCCTGTTGACTTTGGATCAATGCATTGTTTGTGTGTTGTTGCATAAGGAGATAAAGAAATAATACAATTGGTGACAGTGATCAATCAACACAAAAGGAACAATGATATAAATGAACAAAGATATGAGTACTAATCACAATAAAACAGGCTGTAAAAAAATCATTGAAACAAACAATCTTTCAACATGGCTCAGGGCACATGTCTGGCAAACAAATTAATCAATTAGCAGCGCACAGGCTGACAGTGACATTAAATCATAAAAAGGCATAAACAATGTAAACACAATCAAATTAATAGATGGACTCACGTAATTCATGAAGACACACACAGTTATGCATCAAAATGCCAGGAAAGAGTGCAAAGAATGAGCCAAAGGGTTCACAATCAATTTATAGGCAACAGGTGAGTCGTGCATGGTGAAGTGGCAGAGTCTCATTGAAAAAGCGAAATGGAGTTGAAAGAGATTAGAAAGGAAATCTTTTCAATTACTATTATGAATTATTTAATTATATCCATTATGCAATATTGGTTGGTGTTTTTCTATAAATCCAGCAATGAACATGTAACAAGAAAAGTCATTGAGAAGAAAATAACAGTCAGCCATTACCTCATGAACCATGGTTAAACCAACAACTAATAAAATACAATTGTGAACATTATGAACCCCAACACCACGGTGAAGGACGCTTAACAGACAGAATAAGTTAGGGATTACGCAAAGCCTGCGGGTTTATATTCGCTATAACAACCGCCTCGCTCTACATTACCCTGCTTATTACATTGCTACCTACCAAGTAAATCAATAATTTGACTCAAAATATAGATATAAACAGGAGTTTATTGATTTAAAAAACGATTGCCGATAAAAAAGAAAAATAGTCCGTTCTGTCTCTACGTTTAGAATCCATGGCAACGCTCTGTTTTTCATGGCAACGGTGTGTTATACTTATAAGCAGCGGCCTGTTATAATAACAGACCGCACTCTACATTAGAATTCAACCAAGCCATATAAGAAACAAATAATTACCGTTACCAAGCTAACAGAGCTACGTAAACAGAGCGAACAGGAGAGCACTCGTCTGCAGACGTCAATAATGGAATATACTCCCGATCAAACTCCGCTTCCCGAAAGTTATAAACTGCCTCTGGAACCTAGTTAAGGTACAAACATCTATTCAACAAAAATAGTGATGCAGTTAAGTGTTTTTTCGCTCAGCCGAGCCCTCTCTGTTGCTGTGTGGAGCAGCCTGTGTCAGTCACCTCTTCCTGAACGTCGCTCACTCAACTCGCGCACTGCGGTCTCGTGAGGAACGCAGCTTTTTGACATACAGTATTTCTTGTTCCCGAACACAAATATTTTTTAAGTATTTGTTCGGAATAAGTATTCGTAAAAAACACATTATTTGTGCCTTTCCGAATACCGTATTCGGCTCCACCCCTAGTACACACTATATTTTGCATAGTTAATTTATTTAACAAATTTCTTTTTGTTAATGTTTTGCAGTCAAACTATACATATACTGTACACACTATAAATGTGTGTGTGTTTGTGTGTGTGTGTGTGCGTGTGCGTGCGTTTGTGTGTAAGCATGCTTTATGAAGTTAACATGAAAAAAATGGTTTGCTTTAGTGCAGAATAGTGGAGAAACAAAGCATTTCAAAATGGAAGTGTGCCAATAAGTGGTCTTCTACTGCCCTCTGCTGGCCACTTTTCTTATTAATAGTCTTTTCACTTGCTATATTGTGGTAAACCATCCTATAACATGGTATATCAAGGTAAACTATGGAAAATCATGTTAGATTCATGGTAAATCATACTAGAACATGGTAAATCATGAAAAATAACATTGAAATATGGTTTATCATGGTAAATAATGCTTGCTACATAAAACTTAATGTCTTTTGATGCTTTTGTGCTTAAAGGCCTTAAAGGCCTAAACTGCTTGAACCCCGCAAAATGCTGCTTGCAGCTTTAATTATTATTATTATTATTATTCTCCCCTAAAACGCATCGTGCAGCCCAAACCGTAAGGGCTAGAGCTCTGAAACTTTGTCAGATGGTAGTACAAAAATCGAGGAGAGGTTATCAAATTATGAGCCCGATTGGCCCATAGGTGGCGCTATAGCGACCAATTGCGCGAAACGGCTCATAACTCCTAGACCGTAAGTCGTACACTCAAGTGTCTTATATCATTGGAAAGCTGGTCACCTGACGAAAAAAACGTATATCTCCGATTTCATTTCCGGTATGGAAATTTTTCCGCCATTTTGAATTTTGTCGAAAAACTACTTTTGCGAACTAGTCCCTGGTTTTTGCCCGATCGGAACCAAACCAGTGCAGAAATGTTCTCTGGAGTCTGAAGATCAATAATTATCAAAAAAATGTTGAAATTTCTATTTCCGGTCGCTAGGGGAAGCAAAATAAACGTTGTGGGAGGAGCCTATTTTACTAAATTGGCTATAACTCAAGAAGTAAATGAGATATCTTCACCAAACTCGGTACACATGTGTACGAGTTCAATTTGAGGTCACAGTAAAAAAATAGCGACGATTGAACACTAGGTGGCGCTATAACATGAAAAAAACATAAAAAGGGCTATGACCACATGACCGTTAGTCCGATTGACTTG
Source organism: Pimephales promelas (assembly GCF_016745375.1). The sequence goes on from NW_024121987.1 coordinate 25,246,426, forward strand.
AAAATTGGTATGCAGTGTCTTGGACCAAGGCCCCATGTATATCTATGAGGACATTGGCGTATGTAAAAAAACATGGCCGCCATCGGCCAATGAAGTTTGAGCACCTGTGAGACAAGGTTAACGGAGGCCCATCGGAACGAAACTCGATGGGCATGTTCGACTCATGGCCCTAGAGGTCTGTAAGAATTTTGAAAAAAATCGGCCACTAGTTGGCGCTAACGAGTTTTATGGCTCTGTAATCACGTGGTGTTGCGCATATCCCCACAAAATGCATATCTTTTGATAGATCTCCTCATGATGAACAACTTTGCCTCAAGAACCATTGCTGTCAATCAAATCGTTCATTAAATATTCACAAATATGTTAAAAACCTACTTTTGCGAACTAGTCCCTGGTTTTTTGCTCGATCGGAACCAGACCAGTCTAGGACAATTCTCTGGACTCTCTAGATCAATAATTATCAAAAAAAAGTTGAACTTTGACATTTGTTTTGCTATAACAGGGTCATTTACAAAAGGGGGCGTGACAAAATGCACCCAAAAGCCTATAAATCCTAAAGGAAAACTCAGAACATCCCAAAAATTGATGAGCATATGTGTCATCACATCATTAACAAGCATGCAAAGTTTCATGGAGATCGGACTATAGGTGGCGCTATAACTGTTAAAAATGTTAAAAACAATGTAATCCCTATGGTAAATTGCCATTATTGACTGTAAATGGTGTTTTCCATCTCTGATCATATCATAATGTTAAAACCAGTGCAGTACAATTCTTTGGACTCTCTAGATCAATAATTATAAGAAAAAGTTAAACTACGTCATGTGGATGACTATAATAGGATGGCTTCAACATTTAGTGTGTTGAAGCCATCTATTACTACACTTTCAGTGTCCCTGAAAGCATTGATCTCTTCAATAAACAAGTCAGAACATGTGACATTAAATAATCATGAACATTTACAGACAGATCTGACAAAATATGCCTAAATAACAGTTAAAAAAGTGAAATGATATCAAAATGATGGTCTATTAAGCCAATAAGTGGTGTTTTACTGCCCTCTGCTGTTCAAAATAGTAATTGTCTCACCACTCAACTATAATTAATTTTATGACTTTATTAATTATCTATTTTAACATTTGCAATCACATTTGGTCAAATATTGAACACAATCATTTTTTTGTCAAAGTTTATCACTTCAGTTGTTCTGAATCTTCACATAATTGCTATTAACGTGGTAAATAGCTATACTGTATTCCTAGAATCACATTAAAATCCAATCATCCAAGCCCCAATCACTGTAAATAATGATAAATCATGCTAGAACGTGGTAAATTAATGTACACTATGGTCAGAGGTGTAGTGGTAAAAAAAGAGGTGGGTAAACTATAAATTCTGGTGTATTATTTCGAATAATAAGACACTATGGGCTGTTACTCTAGGGGCTGATCAAATTAAATCATTTACACTGAAAAAACACAATTGCATAAAATAATGTTATGACATTTATTTAAATTTACATAAGAAACTGGGAAAGAATGATACTACTTTTAAACATTTAACACTAAACCGCCAGTAGGTGGTGGCAGGCGACCGTCTTAATGAGTGAGTCATTCAATTCATTCATTCAAACGATTCGTTCAAACGGCTGATCATTCAAGAATGAGACCGATGTTTTTGAATGTGTCTTTGAATCTTTGACTCAATCGATTCGTTCAAAATGCTGAATGATTCAGTAATGAAAACACGTCGAGTGTTCCTGTGACATGTGCCGTGGTTCTGCTGTGATTATTGTTTGGAACTATTTTCGCTGCTGAAACACAACAAAAACAGCCAATATAGCATCTAAAATGTAAGTGATTTAATTTTTTACTGTTTATTGAACTGTTGTAGGAAATCAATGTCACATTTTCAATCGTGATGGTGTTCAGGAAAAATAAGAGACCCCATTTACACCTGGTATTAAAATGCGATCTGTATCCAGACAAGTTATCCGGATAATAAGTACCGATTCCATTTACACCTGGCCACATACATGTGTTTTTGCAAAACGGATATAAATCCGATCTTAAACTCCCGCGTATGCAGATTTAATGGATTGAACGACACCAAAAGCAACAGATATGAGCTGCATTTCGTTGATCATCAGCTAATTTCCAAATCAAAGACATCAATAAAAGAGTGGCAACACCGCTGGTAAGATAATTTCGTTTCTTTACTTGAAGATGATTGTGTGTTAAGCGTCTGTGACTTACTTTCACTTTTATTTGCGATGTTTGCACGTTGGCTCGATGAATAGACGCTCATGAGCGGTGATGGGTGATCCGTGTCGCAGTAGCGCCGTCATATCTGACTATAACATGACATATAGCCTATATAACAAGCTTACTCGTTTATTTTTTTGCCTTTTTGGGAGGAGTAAAATATACATATGTGGTTTCAACAACCAGATTGCGTTTACACCTAGTAAAGATCCGGACACAATGCGAGCCAGACTACCTGCAGATGTGGTCAGGCAGATCCAATCGCGATCACAACGCATTTACACCTTGCATTAACATGCGTTTTTTTATTATCCGGATAACTTATCTGGATACAGATCGCATTTTAATACCAGGTGTAAATGGGGTCTGAGTGTGTTCTGCGCTCATTTGTGTAGATTTCTGCTCGAGAGGCTGCGCGAGGGTCAACAGTACAACCTTACCGTCAGTAATAGTCAACAACACAGTAATGCAGCGCAATATAAGAGTTCGTCTTAGGTGCCTGTTGACTTTGGATCAATGCATTGTTTGTGTGTTGTTGCATAAGGAGATAAAGAAATAATACAATTGGTGACAGTGATCAATCAACACAAAAGGAACAATGATATAAATGAACAAAGATATGAGTACTAATCACAATAAAACAGGCTGTAAAAAAATCATTGAAACAAACAATCTTTCAACATGGCTCAGGGCACATGTCTGGCAAACAAATTAATCAATTAGCAGCGCACAGGCTGACAGTGACATTAAATCATAAAAAGGCATAAACAATGTAAACACAATCAAATTAATAGATGGACTCACGTAATTCATGAAGACACACACAGTTATGCATCAAAATGCCAGGAAAGAGTGCAAAGAATGAGCCAAAGGGTTCACAATCAATTTATAGGCAACAGGTGAGTCGTGCATGGTGAAGTGGCAGAGTCTCATTGAAAAAGCGAAATGGAGTTGAAAGAGATTAGAAAGGAAATCTTTTCAATTACTATTATGAATTATTTAATTATATCCATTATGCAATATTGGTTGGTGTTTTTCTATAAATCCAGCAATGAACATGTAACAAGAAAAGTCATTGAGAAGAAAATAACAGTCAGCCATTACCTCATGAACCATGGTTAAACCAACAACTAATAAAATACAATTGTGAACATTATGAACCCCAACACCACGGTGAAGGACGCTTAACAGACAGAATAAGTTAGGGATTACGCAAAGCCTGCGGGTTTATATTCGCTATAACAACCGCCTCGCTCTACATTACCCTGCTTATTACATTGCTACCTACCAAGTAAATCAATAATTTGACTCAAAATATAGATATAAACAGGAGTTTATTGATTTAAAAAACGATTGCCGATAAAAAAGAAAAAGTCCGTTCTGTCTCTACGTTTAGAATCCATGGCAACGCTCTGTTTTTCATGGCAACGGTGTGTTATACTTATAAGCAGCGGCCTGTTATAATAACAGACCGCACTCTACATTAGAATTCAACCAAGCCATATAAGAAACAAATAATTACCGTTACCAAGCTAACAGAGCTACGTAAACAGAGCGAACAGGAGAGCACTCGTCTGCAGACGTCAATAATGGAATATACTCCCGATCAAACTCCGCTTCCCGAAAGTTATAAACTGCCTCTGGAACCTAGTTAAGGTACAAACATCTATTCAACAAAAATAGTGATGCAGTTAAGTGTTTTTTCGCTCAGCCGAGCCCTCTCTGTTGCTGTGTGGAGCAGCCTGTGTCAGTCACCTCTTCCTGAACGTCGCTCACTCAACTCGCGCACTGCGGTCTCGTGAGGAACGCAGCTTTTTGACATACAGTATTTCTTGTTCCCGAACACAAATATTTTTTAAGTATTTGTTCGGAATAAGTATTCGTAAAAAACACATTATTTGTGCCTTTCCGAATACCGTATTCGGCTCCACCCCTAGTACACACTATATTTTGCATAGTTAATTTATTTAACAAATTTCTTTTTGTTAATGTTTTGCAGTCAAACTATACATATACTGTACACACTATAAATGTGTGTGTGTTTGTGTGTGTGTGTGTGTGTGTGCGTGTGCGTGCGTTTGTGTGTAAGCATGCTTTATGAAGTTAACATGAAAAAAATGGTTTGCTTTAGTGCAGAATAGTGGAGAAACAAAGCATTTCAAAATGGAAGTGTGCCAATAAGTGGTCTTCTACTGCCCTCTGCTGGCCACTTTTCTTATTAATAGTCTTTTCACTTGCTATATTGTGGTAAACCATCCTATAACATGGTATATCAAGGTAAACTATGGAAAATCATGTTAGATTCATGGTAAATCATACTAGAACATGGTAAATCATGAAAAATAACATTGAAATATGGTTTATCATGGTAAATAATGCTTGCTACATAAAACTTAATGTCTTTTGATGCTTTTGTGCTTAAAGGCCTTAAAGGCCTAAACTGCTTGAACCCCGCAAAATGCTGCTTGCAGCTTTAATTATTATTATTATTATTATTCTCCCCTAAAACGCATCGTGCAGCCCAAACCGTAAGGGCTAGAGCTCTGAAACTTTGTCAGATGGTAGTACAAAAATCGAGGAGAGGTTATCAAATTATGAGCCCGATTGGCCCATAGGTGGCGCTATAGCGACCAATTGCGCGAAACGGCTCATAACTCCTAGACCGTAAGTCGTACACTCAAGTGTCTTATATCATTGGAAAGCTGGTCACCTGACGAAAAAAACGTATATCTCCGATTTCATTTCCGGTATGGAAATTTTTCCGCCATTTTGAATTTTGTCGAAAAACTACTTTTGCGAACTAGTCCCTGGTTTTTTGCCCGATCGGAACCAAACCAGTGCAGAAATGTTCTCTGGAGTCTGAAGATCAATAATTATCAAAAAAATGTTGAAATTTCTCTTTGCGGTCGCTAGGGGGCGCAAAATAAACGTTGTGGGAGGAGCCTATTTTACTAAAATGGCTATAACTCGAGAAGTAAATGAGATATCTTCACCAAACTCGGTACACATGTGTATAAGTTCAATTTGAGGTCACAGTAAAAAAATAGCGACGATGGAACACTAGGTGGCGCTATAAAACGAAAAAAACTAAAAAAGGGCTCTGACCAGCTGACCGTTAGTCCGATTGACTTGAAAATTGGTATGCAGTGTCTTTGTCCAAGGCCCCATGTATGTGTATGAGGACATTGGTGTATCTCAAAAAACATGGCCGCCATCGGCCAATGAAGTTTGAGCACCTATAAAACAAGGTTAACGAAGGCCGATCGGAACGAAACTCGTTGGGCATGTTTGACTCATGGCCCTAGAGGTCTGTAAGAATTTTGAAAGAAATCGGCCACTAGTTGGCGCTAACGAGTTTTATGGCTCTGTTATCACGTGGTGTTGCACACACCCCCACAATATGTATATCAATTGATAGATCTCCTCATGCTGAACAACTTTGCCTCAAGAACCATTGCTGTCAATCAAATCGTTCGTTAAATATTCACGAATATGTTAAAAACCTACTTTTGCAAACTAGTCCCTGGTTTTTTGCCCGATCGGAACCAGACCAGTCTGGGACAATTCTTTGGACTCTCTAGATCAATAATTATCAAAAAAAGTTGAACTTTGTCATTTGTTTTGCTATAACAGGGTCATTTAAAAAAGGGGGCATGACAAAATGCACCCAAAAGCCTATAAATCCTAAAGGAAAAGTCAGAACTTCACAAAAATTGATGAGCACATGTGTCATAACGTATTCAACAAGCATGCAAAGTTTCATGGAGATCGGACTATAGGTGGCGCTATAATTGTTAAAAATATTAAAAACAATGTATACCCTATAATAAATTGCCATTATTGAAACTTAAAACTTAATGTCTTTTGATGCTTTTGTGCTTAAAGGCCTTAAAGGCCTAAACTGCTTGAACCCCGCTAAATGCTGCTTGCAGCTTTAATTACATATGTAACTGAATAAAAACAAATATTTAATTAATTAATAAAATAAATTAATAAAAAAAAAAGAAAGAAAGATCAAGAATCGTTTTGGAATCGGATTATGAGGTGCCTAAAGATTACCACCCCTACAATACAATGATTTATTGTTTGTCTTTGTTAAATAATACAGAAGATAAAGAGCTTAAAAATGATCAAATATTAAATCACAATATTGCCCTTTTGCTCATTTTGTTAAAGTCAAAAGTTATTGGGATCTCAGACGAGATCTTTTCTAGTGATCGATTTTCCCAGAACCATAGATATACAGTGGTATGAATAAGTTTTGGCACCCATGCTAAAGTTGCCTAAAAAGAGGAATAAAAAAAATCATCTTTTGGATATTGATCTTAATGCCTTAATTAGAAAAATGAGGAAAACTCCAACCTTTAAGGACACCAATTTTCTTTGTGAATGAATAATGTAGCATAAATAAATAAATGTTTTTCCTTAAAATACAGGGTGCATAAGTCAGGGCACCCCTATGTTAAATTCCCATAGAGTCAGGCAGATTTTTATTTTTAAAAGCCAGTTATTTCATGGATCCAGGATAATATGCATACTGATAAAGTTCCCTTGGCCTTTGGAATTAAAATATCCCCACATCATCACACACCTCCAATGAGGGGTGCCCTGACTTATGCACCCTGTATTTTAAGGAAAAACATTTATTTATTTATGATACATTATTCATTCACAAAGAAAATTGGTGTCCTTAAAGGTTGGAGTTTTCCTCATTTTTCTAATTTAGGCATTAATATCAATATCCAAAAGATGATTTTTTATTCATCTTTTTAGGCAACTTTAGCATGGGTGCCAAAACATATTCATACCACTGTAACTCTTATTTTTTCCTTGTTGTTAGTCATCCACTTTGCTTTATTTTTCATGAAGCATTACTTTGCTTCGCTTCAGCTGTGATATGGGGGTGCTTCTCAATTCTTATTTGTGCGTCCTCATTTCCTTTCCTCGTGTCTCAGCTCCACCCCCTGCAGGAATGCGAGGGAAGGCTGCAAGTAAAGAAAATGAGGAGGAATCCAATGAAAGTCTTTACTTAATCACTCGAGCATTCACTGCATCATCAGCAGCACTCAAAGGATCCACCCATATTAAGTTGAAGTTTGGTTATTTAAGAAATTTGTAATAAATAATAATAAAGCAAGATACCCAGATGTGTGGTTTATATAAACTGCAAAGGTAAAGTATAAATTAAAATGATTGTGACCGACGTGAAGGGGGAGGAGAATTTATACGTACATCACGTTTAGTCAATAAAACACTTCCACAAAGCTTCCTTGCTCATAGCTCCTCTGGAAGCCTCCTCACTCCTTTGATCCTCACCTCCTCGTGGTGCAATTACAGAATTGAGATGTCCTTCAAGATGTCTGAGCTCGATCGGTTTTCGGGTCATAGGATGGAGGACGGAGGATCGAGGAGACGAGGAGGTATATTGAGAAGCACCCAAGGAGACATCCACTCTTGAATTGCATGCTCTTGCAAATTGTGGGCGGGACAATGAAATGCAATGAAGCATGCATGTTTGTTTGGGTTTATTTCAAATATCAATAGAAATCATCTACTGCACAGATAAGATTGAAAAGGAGAAAGTTTTTCACATTCACGACCACTTCCACTGTTCATTTTTATTTTTATTTTTGCAAACTAAACTTAATTTACTTCATTTCCAATGTATTTAAATTGAAAGAAAAAAGGGGAAAAAAGGTACAGAGAGGAATTAAAACTCCAATAAACAGGGAAAAGAAACCAAATATATTGAGTGGAGTTTTTTTGTTTTTTTTACTGTGTGGCTAAAACAAGATATACCCTGGACACTACACCACAAACACAGTCCCAGAAAGCTATCTGGCACACCTTTAAGCATCAAAGAAATGTTCAGGGGATTATACTATGAAGCCGGTTTAGATGGCTAGCCCCAGTATGTTTCAGTTTAGTTTGCGCCAACCTTGGATTTTGGGCAACATGAAAGTGGTTTGGCTTTTAGTCGTGTTCAACGCCATAGTAACTTACGCTCCACGGCTAACCTGCTCCAGGGCAGGTAATGTTAAGTGACATGTCTGATGCAATGTCACTCCACCTGTTTTTACTCCAAATTAAAGATCACTTCACAGCAACTGATTTTAAGGTCCCTGTAAAGTCAAAATTAAGTACGTGTTCGGAGTTTGTCACACCACAGAAAAATGTGTTATTAGCCACCCAGCCAAATTTGAATGATAAAAAAGCCAGCAAGTACATAAAACTATTACTGATTATACATCATCAGTGAATAATCAGTAAGTCCCAGTTGTATCCGACGAAAGTTTATAAAACGATCCCGTGTAAAACGATCACTACAGAGGCGGGTGTTGGCGGTGATCCTCAGCTCTTCATCAAGGTTGGCTCTCTAAAAACCTCTTCTTGGTGTGATCGTTTTTAGGGAATTTAAAAAAAGACACCGATCTGTTTTGTACATGATCGCATCCAGGTAGTAGCCTATGCATTTTTGTGTCGAAGGCATAGCTAGCTAGCAAACTGTAGCCTGTAGTAACTAATAGTACTGACAGACATGTGCTCTATTGTTAGGGAGAGATCAGCCTCAGTGCGCGTGTCCACGAGCTCATGGGCTTCAGTGCGTCATCGAGCCCTGTTTTAGCCCCGCCCAAACAATCCATAAATAGCAATGGTGACAAACTGTTTAACGGTCTAACTCCACATTTCAGTACTTCACAGTTCACAGACTTTGTAATATGTTTTAGCAATACATTTGTAACATTTATAATGCGTTTAGAACTTTTTTGTAGAATTGCCTTTACAGGGACTTTAAAGACAAAATCATGGTTTAATCATGGTACCAAAAAAGCATGGTTGGATTGGTTTGGTTTTGTCAACTCAAAACTACTCCTGTAACCCTGAGTTTGTTCAACTACCATCATACAGGACCCAAGACATAGTTGCTGTCTTTGCATTCACAGCCTTTACTTTTCTGGGCCAGTATTCATGAGGGAAAGAGGCTATTTAAAAGTCCTGAAATGAGGTTGATAAGTGAAATAGTTCAGGTTTGGGTTGAACTACTGTAAGTGCACAAGACAGCTTTGCTATGCCCACATGGCTGAGACAAACCACCACCATAACTATTCATTATGGTTCACGGTAGTAAAAATGACAATGAACTGTCAAATTTGAGAAGTAGGTAATTTTGTGCAGTGAGTGATGTTCTTTGAAGAACAGTAAAAAAAAAAAATTCTCATACCAAGTGGTGTATTATTCAATAATTCATTATTCAAAGTTCATAAAATGTGTTTATTCTGGGAGCCCAGATGCATAGTGTCAAATCAGTAACAATAAAAATAAAAATTGAAGACCCAAATCTTTTTGGCGTTTTACATAAAATGAGATGAATATACTGTATGTTCTTAATACTTCTAAAGCGAAAGATGTCTATGGTGTGGATAATACAATGTTGAAAGAATTTGGTTCATCATTGATTATCCCCTTCACAAAAAAAGGAATTCGATCTCTGTGGGGAATTCCCAAATGCTTGGCAATTAGCTATTGTTTCCCCTTTATTAAAATCAGGAGATAGACAAATTATTTCCAACTATAGACCTATTAGCATTGTGCCAGTGATATCGAAGGTTTTAGAAAAATGGCTGTCTCAACACATTAGGGATCACTTGAATAACTCAGTATTTTCCCTTCATCCATTACAATTTGGATTTAGGTCAAATCAATCCATTGAGACAGTAAACTGTTTGTTTTTTTTTTAAATTGAAAATATTAAATCATTGCTTGATAGGAACAAGGTTGTTGGAGCTATTTTTTTTTAGATCTTAGGAAAGCCTTTGACACTGTTAATCACATATTTTACCGTCTAAACTCTCTCATTTAATTTTTCAGATAAGGCTCTAAAGTGGGTAGCATCTTATCTTTTTCAACGATCACAAACTGTACGTATTGGCAGCTATCAATATGAACATCTACATGCCACAAGGGTCTATACTGGGCCCCCTTTTGTTTTGTATGTATATTAATGACTTGCCGCATGCATGCCCAGAAGTGAGAGTTCAAATGCATGCAGACTACAACGTTTTATATATGTACATGGAACATCAAAAGCAGCAGTGGCATCCAAACTTACAAATGCTATGGTTAAAATTAGAGACTGGTTAAACCACATAGCCTTCAGTGAAATCTTTCCAAAACAGTTGGTATGTTTTTTTAGCAAAACCACCAACTCTGCAGTTGATCCAGACATTTTTATTACCGGTGAAAAAAAATCCAAATTGTTTTCAAAATTTAAATATCTTGGTATTATCATTGACTCCAAACTTAAATTAATTAAATGTTATTTTCTTAACAGTTTTTGAAATCTGAGAATTAAACTTATCTAATTTTCGATATATCAGGAATTCAATGTCTACCCAAGCTGCCAAAATGTTTATGCACTCTATGATATTTTCACATATGAGTTATTGTCTAACTACTTGGTCTAAGGCCAACCACTCTGCCTTGCTTCCAATACAGACTATATATAAACAAAAACTAAAAATGTTTGATAAGAAACCACGTAATTTTCATCATTGTAAGATTTAATCAAAACATAATTGGTTGAGTTGGGAAAACTTTGTTTTCAAATGGCTGTTTAGCTTATGAAATTCTTAATGGCCTAGACCCACCACCACTTAGAGAGTTTCTGAGTTTAAGATCGGATAACAGTTGTCTCACTAGAGCTGCACTTATAAGAGACCGTGTTATTAATTTCAGGAAAACTGCTTTTAGTCAGTCTGCATTCTCTATTAAAGCCTCTAAAGAATGGAATGACATCCCAACGTCAGTTAGAGAATTAAAAAGTTATAATGGATTTCGTTCTTCTTTTAAAACTTTTTAGCATGCAAATGTGTCAACATTGTTTTATTTCTTTTTGGGGGGGGGATTTTCTGTGGTTTTTGAAATTATTTGTATTTTGTCATGTTTTGATTAAATTATTGTATTAACATTGTATTTTTAGGTTGCCTACTGTACATCTGGCCTAGGACTGCAAAACTAGACTTTTGGCTAACACTGGCATATTTTGACTTGTTCTGTTAATATGCATTGTCCCTGTAATAATAAATTAAATTTTATTTGGTTTTAGACATCTACATATATGCATACAAAATCTGCTGATTGTGCATGAACATACTTTTAGGATGAAATGCAGTTAATCCAGATATTTACTTGTCCTCAATTCTGGTGGCTAAAACATCGTAGTAGCCTACATGTAAATCAAAAAAACCCTATGATTTTTCATATGGGTCTATAAATAAGCAGTTAGAATTCCTTTATGTCAGACTGATCTCATGAAGTAGCGTGTGTATGACACGCCAATTCGTGTTTCCATTTTTGGCGTGCTATCAGGACGCATAATCGGCTTTCAGCGTGTTTATGAACGCCGTTGACTTAACGTTATATAAATATTTGACTTACCTCAACCCCGTCCCTAAACCTAACCGTCACTGCGGTTAATGGCATTTATGACTGTTCCCTAACCATAGGTAAAAAAAAGATATGACTTACCTCAACCCCATCCCTAAACTTAACCGTCACTGGGGTTAGCATTTATGACTGGAGATTTGACTGCGTGTACAGACACGCGGATACACGCAGTTAGCTCAAAATGCGTAGAGATAACACGCCACCTGACTCGAAAGTGGCGTGTATGTTTACGCAAAAGTCATGATGTCATGTTGTTTATGTAAACAAATAGGAGTGGGGGAAATTCGCATTGTTTCTCAGAAGTCTGTCTTCTGCACGGCATAGTACATTTACGTCGCTCAATCACACTCAGCATAAAAGGCCCTTAACACTGTGGAAAAAGGATAGATCTTTCTTTTAGAAGCACTCGTTCCCACCCACTTGACCTGGCTGCAAGCAAGCAAGCATTAGATGACATGGCTCTGAGAGTGACAAGAATCTCAGGTATCTGATTGGTGTAACAAAGCCATCTAATCCTCAAGCAAGGCAATAAGACGTCACATCCAATGAAAAGGGTCTGACATCATGCTGGATAAACCAGTCAGAAAAAGGTTTGACAATGTTTAACCTACTTTTCAAGTTATACTATCCCTCCCTCTTTAAATTTTAAAAACCTCTTGTATGAAACAAGCAAACGGACCTTCTGTTTTTTTATGAACCAAACACAATACAGCTGAATGAAACTGAAACAAGATAAAACTGCACCTACAAATTACAGCTGAATGATTGAAACTCCCTCAAAGAGTCAGCAAGCATTGAGACGGACAACATAGTGTGTTTATATACTTCTAGACTTATAACTTAATGAACTTCTCAACTCATTTAATTTCCATAGGCTAATGTGACACATTTCCATAAGAAACAGGAAAGCAAGAAAGCAAGCAAGAAAGAAAGAATCTTTTATATGTTTTTTTTATCATCTTTACATTGGTTTGGCTCTTTCAAAATGAATTTAAATTGTCTTTTTGCATTGTAAGTTAACGTTGCAGTATTATTATTTGCATAATGTTATTAAATATTTTGATAAAACAAACAAGTATATTAATATTTGTAAATTATTATTTGATTAAATAAACAATTGTTTGGGGGACTATTAATGAACAAACTTTGAATTGTTGATCACAACAACAACAACAACAACAACAAAAGTTGTCACATAGTTGTGGGGTCTGTATTTTATTGTAATGTAACTTTGCAAATTTGTGCATATTAAAAACGTTTATGTCAGCCACGCATAAATAAAGCAACGTTATCTTTGTAAATGGTTAAACGTGTAGAAGAAGAAAAACATTTATGGCAATGTAAATAACTTATGCAAATAATACGAGACTAATCTCAGTGTGTGACTGTCTAACAAGCACAATTCAGTAGGCTGTGTTCTCACGAGGGGAAATCTATTAACGTTACACCTGTAGTAGGCTCCCAAACAGACTCCAAAACTAACTTAAACCCAGGACAGTAACAATACGGGATATATATATTTTTTCATCGTGTCAACAGCACCACTGCGGAGGGTTTTCACTCACTCAGACAAACAAACAAACACACCTGCACAGTCGAGCGCTTACATCGGTGATCAAATAGCTATAGACTGGATGTCTCATGAGTGTTTAGTAGCTAGTACTATTATAATCAATGTACTACTTTACCATTTCGTCCTCGTCACTGTCCCCTTCGTTTTCTCCTTCATCTTGGTCATCCCCATCTCTTGCTTTTATCTCGTCGCAGCATTCAGCGGAATCATTTCCCTTCACTTTTTCGTCAAGAGCTACAAAATCTGAGGAGTGACATTGAAATTCCTCAAATTGTAATTCGGGCTCATTCGTCTCGGCTCGCGCCTCGCCTTCTGACAGCGTGTCGGAGCCTGATGAACCGTCTCCACCGCCGCCTCGAAATGTTTCTGACTGCTCACTCTCCATTTCCCTAAAACATCTCGGTAATTGTCTTAAACTAATGACATGCTGAAGGACAACTTATCTCAGCTCCAGCTTAGCGCCCGATATAACTTCCCTCATTGTGCTGCTGTAATTTGAACGGACATTAGTGTTACTCAGCCTTTTTAAAGTAAAGTTTGTAATGCAGCACTGGAGCGCGTCCTGCTCAACTCATCGCTGCAGTGTCTTTAACTGAAGTCTGCGCTCATTGGCTGACCAAACCCCGCCTATCAGCCAATGAGAAAAGAGCGCGCTGGTCAAGTCCTTTTAAATCAATGGCGCACTATTGACCCTTGAGCTCTCAAAAAACATTTGTCCAAAGAACACGGACAGTAGGGCTGCCAAAAAAAGCATGAGTAGGACAGTATCGTTTTATTTAAAAAAAAAAAAAAAAAAAAAAGGACACTGGCTATTTTTATATCACACATGCCAAGTCATATTTACAAGTAAATAAGTAAATAAATAAAAAGATAATACACTGTAAAAAATATATATGTTTTCAAGATTTGTTTTTTTTTTCTACATTTTTTCTACATGACAACATTTTTCTTTTGTCAAATCAACTTAACTAATTTATTTAGTTGAGATAACTTATTATTTTGAGTTTCTGATGATTAAATTAATCTCCATTGTATTAACTCATTTTTTCTAGTTCAATCAACTTAATTTTTTTTTTTTTTTTTACAGTGTACAATAGTTGCTGAGTAAACACGTTGGAAGAGATGTGTTGACTTGAAACATTACGGAAAGCTGAGAACTGTAAAAGATGATATAACCATGCAAGCAATTTTGTGTTTAAAAGACGTCTAATAAATGTCCAAACACAGCCCAGACGTCTAAGCTAAAACAAGGCAAAATGTGGCTGTCAGTGAAAATTTAATAGACGTCTAAACCATAGCCCAAGAATTGACTAGTCATCAATTAGATAACAAGGAAATAAAAAAGTTGAAGAAATGAAATCAAACACCTTGTAATCACTGTTTACTTTGCTTCCATGATGAAACATCTTTTATTTTTGCAAGTTATTAGGTCAAAAAAACGACATGTACAGTATACAAATTCGAGGTTATTTTGGTTAGAAGTGGGTTAATAGCTATTAATATTAATAGCTAAAACTATCGGGTCTCTAGATGATGAAATGGCGGCTGCTTGCTGAGAACCTTTGTTTTAATATGTCAGTTCAAAAGTGTGATGTAGCCTATAAGTATAGGAACAGCTTGAGAAAACAATGGTAAAGTTAATCTCTCACCTTTAATGATTTGCTAAAAACAAAAATGTAGTTTTGATGCCATCTAATAATGATAGAAACAAATTATTTACATGGTTTTAAAGATATAGCTGTGATTTTATTGTGCACCATATGCATGCATTTAAATTGCTTAACATAATATTAAATATATATTTTTTTTCTAAATGTCAATCATTTGTTAACAAACAAGTGTTCTCTACTTCAATGAACTCAATGTTTCTGCATTAAATTATTACATTGTTTAAATTAATACCTTTTTTCTAACTGTGATTTTGATCATATATGATCATAAGTCATTTTTATTTCTTGGTCAACCTGTCTATATATATATATATATATATATATATAATGTTTGTTTTTTTCCCCCTTTTTTAAAAGTATTTACTATAATATACAAAAATTGTCAGTTTTGTATAGCTGAATGATACTGTGTATCAAATTGAGCTTTTCAGATACAGATTTCAATAGGTAAAACTTTACTGAGAAAAGTCAATACTATCGTACCAATTCTGTCGTTTTTTTTTTTGTTTGTTTTTTATTTAGCAAGTCATGTGCATTCAGTTATTGTGCAAATTATAGACAATAGGATAGTAACTGTCTTGCACACGTGCCAACACATGTAGTACTTTAATTCAAATCTGATGTGAAAAAGAAACTTGTCCAGTGATCTGAACTCATTGTTCTGAGAAAAGTGAACAAGTACTGCATAATATCTTACGCTCTGGGAAACACCTCTTTCCTATTTCCTCTTTCCAATATGGAAGCCAAAAAATTATCCTTAATTTTGTATTAATGTAAAAGCATGCAGACATAGGCAAGGCGGCTTAGCGTGCCTATTGTCTGTCCTGCAGCAATTGCAGCAGCCTATCGAGAGCGGCCCTTTGATGACGGTTCAATGGGGTGCTTCGTACCCACTGCTTCACATTCCCGCTGAAGCAGGAGTGGCCTAGCCCTATAAATATAACTCGATGGGGCTTATATCACTGATATCACGGCAAGATACGCAGTACTTGTTCCCTCTTCTAGAGACAACCGAGGTTACGTTGGTAACTGAGTATGTTCTCTTACAAGAGGTTCTCTCGTACTGTAATATCTTACGCTAGGGGAACACTATGTAAAACGCCATGTGTGCAGGGATTCAACACCAAAGTCCCTAGGGGCAAGTTCCCGGGGCTCATATAGTGCATAATAACCATGAACTCACAGAGAGTCTAAAAAGAGAGGCTAGCAGCATCATTCTCAATAAGTTATCAACCAAAAGGGTGATAATAATAGCACACACAGCCAGGGTGAAGAGAGAACTTCAGCCTGAACTGAGTAACAGTATGGGCATTGTTTTTCTCTTGTGAAAAAGCTTCATCGGTCAGCGAGTGGTGCTCAAGTGAGTTCAGTACTCTGCGCCGAAGCAGCGGGGCAGATGATACCTGATTTTAAACCGACAGCAGTTTAGCCAGTAAGGCGGGAACTTCTAGGTTCTAAAACCTTATAAATGTAGACGGGGAGGCCCAGCCTGCCACCATACAGTTATCTTGTAAAGTTACCCCACTAGACCATGCCTACGATGAGGCCATGACTCTGGTGGAGTGTGCTCTAACACCTAAAGGGCACTCAAGTCCCTTTGTAGTATATGCCAGTGCTATGGCATCGACTATCCATCTGGATAGGGTCTGTTTCGTGGCGGCTAGGCCCTTGGCGCGACCGCAGAACGAAACAAAGAACTGCTCAGTCTGTCTGAAAACAGATGAGCGAGATACATAACGCCCTGACGGGCAAAAGAGGCCTATGTTTACTTCCTCATTATGATCCAGTAGGGCAGACAGGGGGATAACCTGGGCCCTGAACAGTGTGTTGAGGGATTTAGGCACGTATCCGTGTCATGGTTGGAGTATGACCTTTGAGTCATTAGGCCCAAATTCCAGACACGTTTGTGCTCACTGAGAGCGCTTGTAGATCCCCTATGCGCTTTACTGATGCAAGAGTCATGAGAAACATTGTTTTGAGAGACAGGTGTTTCACATCCGACATCTGGATAGGCTCGAATGGGGCTCCTTTCAAGGCTTCTAGAACCGTGGAAAGGTCCCACATGGGGATAGAGGGGCATCTGGAAGGATTTAACCTCTAAGCTCACTTTAGGAAACGAATGACCAGATCATTTTTCCCCAGTGACAGGCCAGACGCAGGTTTTGTAAATGCTGCTATGGCCACCACGTAGACTTTGAGCGTGGATGGGGACCTGCCCTTATCCAGTAGCTCTTGAAGGAAGGATAGCACTTTCGTTACCCTGTTGTTTGTGGGTGGAAAACCTTGGTTTTGCACCAGCTACGAAACACTGACCATGCTCAAAGGCATAGAGACGTCTAGTAGACGGCACTCTGGACTGCGTGATGGTATTTACTGTAGCACTCCCTCTGGGAGGTTTGCGGGTACTCATTGATGGCCCATGCGTGCAGGGCCCACCGTTCTGGGCGAGGATGCCAAATTGAGCCCTTGGCCTTAGAGAGGAGGTCTTTCCTCATCAGAATCGGCCATGGGGCATTGCTCGTCAGCCTGGGAACCATTCTTGGTTTCGACCAGAGTGGAGTACAAGGAGCACTAAGCATCTGGTTTCCCTGATTCGTCCAGCGTATTTTTGCTCTTGGAGAAGCACTCCGGGCAGTGAGGGCACCTGGGACGAGAACAGGTCCACCTGTGCTCTGCCGAATGTCTCCCACAGCAGGAGGATTGTCTGCGGGTGCAGAGACCACTCCCCAGCTGGTACATTGTTTCTGGACAGTCTGTCTGGCCCCAAATTCCGGGAGCCGGGCACGTGCACTGCTCTCAGTGAGCGCAGATTGTGCTGAACCCAGACCAGGATGCGTTCCGTAAGGCTGAATGGTTTTGAGACTGGATGCTGCCCTGGCGATTTATGTAGGATACAACTGACATGTTGTCCCAGCGGACTAAGACATGGTAACCTCTTATTCGGGGAGAAAAGCGCCTCAGCGCTTTTTCGATTGCCAACATTTCCAGACCGGTTTATATGTAGGAGCTTTTCTCCTTCTGACCATAGACCGAAGAACGGTCTGCCCTCGTGCAGCACTCCCCCATCCCGAGGTGGAGGCGTCCGTGGACACCACCTGCACACTCGAGGAAGGCCCCAAGTTTACACCAGACTGGTACCAGTCTGTCGCTCTCCAAGGTTTCAGGGCTGTGATACATTCCTGATTGACTCTGAGGCGAAGCTGACCGGAAGCCCAAGCTTATGGTGGTACTTGCGCTTTATGGTGGTAGTCTGCGTTCTGACAAGAGCCGCACTGTCATAGTTCAGCTCTGTGCCCAGAAAAATTATTTTCTGACTGGAGAACAGCAAGCTTTTCACTCAATTGACTGTGAGACCCAGTTTCTCGAGATGTTCGAGTAACATGGTCCTGTGTTCTATGAGCTCTGAATGAGATCGAGCTAGAATCAGCCAATCGTCCAAATAGCGGGCACATTCACAGGACTGAAAAACACTGTCTGCCTGAGCGGCGGTGACGGCGGGCAGCTTGGCCGTGCTCGCTTTTATTATAGTAGTTTGCTGCGAGAGAGCGAGCAGGGCGAGCCCCGTGGGGCTTAACATGTCTCTAGGTGAATGTGGGTGCGGAGTAGCGGGCACATTATTTACAGCACTGAAAAACACTGTCTGCCTGAGCTGACTGTATTTGTGTTGGTTTTGTTTTTACAGAAACCCTGTGACATGCAGTGTGTAGTGTTAGTGGGCACTGAATCGTGGACACGTTCACTACATTTAATGCACAATCGACATGAGTCGATTTTACTTGTGCGAGTCCTGTATTGTGGCGAGCTGTGTTTGAACTGAGCTCGTCCAATCCTCACTGTCCGATGCCAGGATAGATCAGCTGGCCTTCTCTACAGATGCAGCTATCTCGTCGTCATTAATGGCAGAAGTGGCGGTGCTTCGATCATATGCTAAGATCATACAAAATATTGTGGTCACTGCTTTATAAATGGAGTCTTGTGCACTCGTATTATCGTTCTGTGATTATAACTCATGTGATCACAGATAGCAAACTGACATTGAATCAACGTGGAAACATGACATCGAAACAACATTGATCTGACATTGTTTTGCTCATTGAATTAACGTTGAACCAACATCAGACCCATCATTCTTCAAAATTAACGAAAAATCAACTTGAAATCAATGTTGTTTCAACGTTAGGAAAGCAAACCAATTACCAATTTTCATTTAGCTTTGAAGAATGCCGCGTCTGACGTTGGTTCAACGTTAATTCGATGAGCAAAACAATGCCAGATCAACGTTGTTTCGATGTCATGAGAGACGTCGTTTTCCAAGTTGATTCAATGTCAGTTTGCTGTCTGGGATTATAACTCAAACCACAAGGTAAAATGTTGGCAAACCTCAGTTTTCTCTTCCATTTCTTATAATCTTCTTTGATTTAAGATCTCCACAAAGAGAACCGAGTCTTTTTTATAAGTTTTAAAAAGCAATGAGATGTGCTCTGTGATCTCTTAATCAGCAAGTGTTTAGTCTAATATTCATCACTATGGCAGCAGTGTCAGCATTAGTCACAGAAAGTATAGATTCACTCTGTAGCTGTCAAACACATGTCAAGAAACATAAACACTTATATTAAAAGGTGCCATCTGTAAAAATTGAGGTTAAAATATCCAAAAAAATGAGCTACATGCAACAAAAGAATGAGAAGAAATAAGGTTGATGATGTCATTAAAAAATGACAAGTTATAGTGCTGCCAAGATATTAACCTGAATTAGCATGCTAAATTACTAGCCCCGGCCCGGCAGGTGTCATAATACCAGTTTCGGCCATGGGGGGCGGTATGCTGGCGGGCAACATAACCACCAGCCAAACTGCAATACACGAATAACTCGCATGGCTTGTGGGTGTACTTGAACCTGAGGAAGTACAGCCCAATAGACCCCTTTTGCGCCGACGTCACAGTTACGTCACGGCGCTAGCTGGAGGCAAAACAAAGTGAAAACTGGAGGCGGCCAATGCAAACCAGCACAGATTCGGCTACATAATAAATAAATAATAAATGAAAAATGAATATGCTGTATCTGGAATTTTTATTTCTAGAAAATATTCACATCATTAAAATCGCACCGTAATGTCACTCTTTATATTGTGGTCGTCTCGGCGCTGGCTCGGCAGAACTGCGGCTCGTACACACAAGTCTTGTACAGGACCCAAATAGGCATCTAAAGATTTACATATCAGTTTCTCTTTATCGATCGTTTTCTCTATAAGGTAGGTGTAGAAGTCAGGCCACTCACCCGAGGTAACGTAACATTAATCCTGTCAGATGTGTAGACCGCTAAGAGTCGGCCAATCAGGTTCTGTCCGTTAAAGATAACTTTTGGAAATAACAATCGCGGTCCTGGACACTGAGTGACCTTACACATTAAGATAAAACATTTTCTCCAGTCATTGTTAAAAAACAAGCTAACAATACTTGCTAACTAGCGTTAGTGAAGCGGCCAGAGGGATCGTTCTGCCTCCACCTAAGCTCCGCCCACAAAAAAAACGTCACCAACTGAAAAGGGGTCTATACTACATTGCAGTTCAGGGAAGAGTTCAAAAAATGATTGGTCGACATTATGCATGAGGAATACATTTTGGTAAGCATACTGTCTCTTTCAACAGTGTTCGTGTTCTTTTACCATTAGCTAGTAGAGATGATCGGTTCACGTGCGCTAGGGATCTGTGGTATAACATTTACAAGCGCCAAAACTGTATTTATTGTTTGAATTGCATAATAAAATTGACAGAATCTGATAGCTGAGATTTTTTTTATATAGCCTATATCATAACTAACCAGCTATGTCTAGTCTGTCGGTCTCTATGTCCTATTCTGTGCGTGACAAACTTGATGTGTGGCTTGAGAGCGTGTGAAAAGTTTCAATTCCGTGTCTCACGGTGAATTCGTGAGAGTTGGCAGCTCTGAATGGCACTAGCTTGGTCAACATCAGCGAATGCTGTCTGTCAAATTAATTCAAACTAACAAAAAAAATGTAATATGAACAAAACAAATACTGTAAAACTTCAAATAATAGTCTGTGCTTTTATTTGTATTTGAGACAGTAGTGTATGAGACGGTCTTTATCATTTAGTGTTGAGATGTTGTTCATTGAGTCTCTAATCTCTAAAAATCTCCAAATGCTCCTCGTGAAACTGCGGTCTTCCAACTTTTACTATCGTGTCAGATGATTTGATAAATATGCGCGAGGGAGAGAGAGCAAGACAGCGCTCGCTCCTGTTGTTTGAAGACGTGAGAGGCACAACTCACTTTCTGGAGGTACACTGCCCCCATCTAGTATGGAATATGGAGTATGATTTGATTTTTTTTGACAGATGGCACCTTTAAATACTTGATGTGAATTCACAATTAAAGTTATAATAATTAAGACATATTAGCACACACACACACACACACACACACACATATATATACTGAATATACACACACACACACACACACACACACACACATATATATATATATATATATATATACAGTGTATATATATATATATATATATATATATATATATATATAAAATGCACATTAAAAAAAATGCAACTGCAGGGAAATTGTTTGACAAAAGTACAATAGTTGCCTACACTTACTTCACAACAGATGGCGCTCATCTACTATAGTTTGATTGCATGACTGGAATGGCTTGTGCTATTCCAAATATGATCTAAAGTCCATTTTTTATAAAGATATTTAAAAAAAAAAAAAAAACCCGGGGAAAACATTGCATGTAGGCCTACACAGTGCAATTAAAAGGGTTTTGTTTGTTTGTTTGTTTGTTTGCATTAGGGCTATGGTTGGTAGTTTAAGGTTTATTAAAGAATAATTTATTTAATATATCTGAAGCATTCTGAGTCTTACAGTGGATTTAGTACGCATTCAGGCCCTTTTATTTTTACATTTTGTTGTTGAAGACTTATTCTAAAATGTTTTTAAAAAATTCTGTCTATACACTTCATACCCCATAATGACATAGTAAAAACTAATTTGTGATTTTACTAATATCCCATAATGACATAGTAAAAACTAATTTTGTGATGATGGGGTAATTTAATGCATTTTAGCATTAAGCTGTATCAACAAAATGTGAGAAAAAAAAGTGTCTGAATACTTTCTGAATTTTTCGAACTTTCATTATCATCTCACCATCATTGTGCCGTTCTGAAAATATGTTGATTCAACCTCAACCTTTACCAAAAAAAAAAAAAAAAAAAGATCTTATGAAATCAGCCAAACACAAATCAGAAAGAGAAAAACAGCCCACACACTCTTATCTAAGGCAGGGATCAAGACCATCATCTTCCATTCGTCAGGTGATCAAAGCGATGAGTAGTACAACTATAGATAAACATACAGGTGGGGGATTTCAAAACTGCGCTTTAGTGTACATCACTCTCAATATATGACCAATTTCCTGTAAATGTCCCGTTGACTGCACTATATGTTTTTGTCAAGCAGACTAAAACAAATGGCTAACTTACATTTTGATGATGTACAGAACCAAGATGTAGGAACAAATTTGGAATATGTAAAGGAAATGTTATATTTCAGTCTTGCTCACATCCATTTCTCAGAATGAGGTGTGCTTTAAGTAAACAAAATGAGAGGATGTTCTTGGTGTCTACAAATTTTATCAAACTCCTCGATCATCGTGTGGTTGGCGTAGTTCGCGTTGTCACATGTTCCATGTGCTGTTAGCATCAAGCTAGGTATAAACTCTCTTGAAAGCTGTGAACACTGCAGGCTGTTAGATGACTCTGACTACAGAGTGAATCTTAGATAAAATTGTGAAACTGTGTAGATGTCACAGACTTGGTTTTGCCTGGATGTCTTTTCTGTTGATAACTGAAATGTGTAGATTCTGTTAAGGGTCACAAGGTTTAAGTGTTACACTACAATACACTGTTTCCTACATTGGGCCTCCCAACGTTGAAGTCTCTGAAGTGTGAACATGTCTCTTCCTGTATGTGTGTATGTGTGTGTGTGCACTTAGGAGAAAGAGAGATATTTAACAGCTCCCATACCACATGTTCTCTAGTACAGTTTCTAGTAACTGTATAACTGCCAAATACATTATTTAGATAACACTATTTGTTCATCCTGATGTTGTGCTGTTTCACAGACTGTAGTTATTTGTGTGAAAAAAATTCAAGCTTATGATATTTATTGAATTAACTTCCCTTATGCAGTTTATTTGTAACAGACTCCATTTCAGATATAGAAAAGTGACAACTGGCATATCATATGGTCAACATTCTGATGTTTTAGTAACCTATAAACTGAAACTATGTTTCCTTGAAAGCTCTACAGAAAGAAAGAAGTGAACTTACTTCACAGTTCATCTTTGGGTTTCTGAGATCTGTCATGTGAAACCGTTCACTCATTTCTCAAAAGTTTCTAGGGCCTTAGAGTTATCTAAGAAAAAAGCTTGTTCCCTTAAAATAGCAAGTTCCCACCCCACATTTTGAACTTGTTATGCTGCATGTTCACAGCTGTGAATTAAACAACAACTGAATTTTTCCATGAGATCACAATATCATATTTCAAAGTCAAAAAGTTCATATGATATAGGCTGAAAACCTTAAAATAATATGTCTATGTCAATTAACTCTTACATACACTCACCTAAAGGATTATTAGGAACACAAGACTAATGCTGTGTTTGACCCCCTTTCACCTTCATAACTGCCTTAATTCTATGTGGCATTGATTCAAGAAGGTGCTGAAAGCATTCTTTAGAAATGTTGGCCCATATTGATAGGATAGCATCTTGCAGTTGATGGAGATTTGAGGGATGCACATCCAGGGCATGAAGTTCCCGTTCCACCACATTCCAGAGATGCTCTATTGGGTTGAGATCTGGTGACTGTGGGGGCCATTTTAGTACAGTGAACTCAATGTCATGTTCAAGAAACCAATTTGAAATGATTCAAGCTTTGTGACATGGTGCATTATCTTGCTAGAAGAAGCCATCAGAGGTTGGGTACATGGTGACCATAAAGGGATGGACATGGTCAGAAACAATGGTCAGGTAGGCCGTGGCATTTAAACGATGCCCAATTGGCACTAAGGAGTCTAAAGTGTGCCAATAAAACATCCCCTACATCATTACACCACCACCACTAGCCTGCACAGTGGTAACAAGGCATGATGGATCCATGTTCTTATTCTGTTTACACCAAATTCTGACTCTACCATCTGAATGTCTGAACAGGAAATCAAGACTCATCAGACCAGGTAACATTTTTCCAGTCTTCAACTGTCCAATTTTGGTGAGCTCTTGCAAATTGTAGCCTCTTTTTCCTATTTGTGGTGGAATGAGGAATGACCACGAACTACCCCAACCACACGATGATCAAGGAGTTAAAATTTGTAGACACCAAGAACATCCTCTCATTTTGTTTACTTAAAGCACTCCTCATTCTGAGAAATGGATGTGAGCAAGACAGTTGCTTCAATGCATTTAGGGCTGTGGTCCATGGTCAAGACAATCTCCTGAACTCCAAACTGAATGTCAGAATGGGAAAGAAAGATGATTTAAGCAATTTTGAGCGCGGCATGGTTGTTGGTGCCAGATGGGTCAGTCTGAGTATTTCACCATCTGCTCATGGATCATCTGAATAGTTGGTTATCTCTTTTTCACTACATATCAAACATGTTGTGTTTTCATTTTATGAGGACATTTATATAATGATTTTTATTCTGAACAAACTGAATGCTATCAGCTAACCCTTAACCTAACACTCACAGAAAACCTTTGGCAGTTCTAGATTTTTATTTTTTTAAACGTAGGTTTTTATTAGCTATTTATTAGGCCTACGATTGATTAGCTGTTTTTTGATTCGCTGTTTTTTTTTTTTTTTGTTTTTTTAGGATTTATTTGGTTACCTGGTCATACTGAAAAAATAAAGAGTATTTGTACAATATATTCTTTCAAGTTGTACCATAATTTTATCATAAAAATGCTCTAAAACATATTTTAGGGTTGACAAACCCACAGTTTAGTGACAAAATTAGTTCTAAATGTCAAGAGCCACTACAAAGTTCAACCAGCGAGTTCTATTCATAGTTTGCAGAAGTGAAACTTATTTTCAGCACAAGTCAGTTTCATTGCAATTTGATAAGGACGAGGATTAATAAAACATTTCTTTCTTCTATGGAACTCTATCTCGCAGGTTGTAGGCTATAGGCCCATACATTGTTCAAAATATTTTATTTTGCCTTCTGACATGATGGTGTGTCATGTTAATTTCTTAAATGTAACAAAATGTGATGAAAATTATTCTGGTTCTGAGATATAAATAAAAACACTTTTTATTCCACGAGCACATAAGCGCCTTAATCCAACACTACATCATGAAAGTGCGTATCTACAGCACGAATTTTATTTGTCGTGCCATTTACACGCCAAAAATAGTTTTTGCGTGCTTATTTAGGCTACGGCTACACGCACTGCTGGTGAATAAGTGGAGTTCCTGCATTGTGCCAGCATTGTTTGGCGCCCATAGGCTCATGGACAAAATTTTGCGCGCGTCTAAACGTTGCCCAGATATGCTGTCTAGGTAGGCAGTTCACTTTGTTCTGACTTCAGAGACAGCCTATGAGATTTCAAGAGGACCTGTTGCGCTGTAGTTTAATGAGTGATGGGAATACCCCTCTCTTCCGTTAACTGGTAAAGCTGCGTGTGTGTACCATGAGCAGACTGTCAAGAGGATCCGACAATGCGCAAGTGCTCGGCTGCATTTTACTTCACTCTAGGTATGTGTTTTAGCTGTGTTTTTAAGCAAGTATTCACTCGGAAATGTGTCACATTATAGCATTTCATTGATATCATTGCTGAAGTTATGTTATTTCAGTAAGTTTATTAATATTTCAGGTTTCCTATCTCTCTATACCGAAACGTCAACAGGTCAGTACGTTGGACATTAGTGCACTGTGTGTTTATTGGGTCTGAGTCTGAGACCACATTGAACCCTGTAAAAAAAAATACATATATATATTTTAAAAGTAGAACAATGACACTTTGTTTACGTATAGCCTATGCCGTGTTAACAGGCCAGTAATCAACTAAATGTAAACTTTATAGCTTTGTACAGATTTTGTGTTTCCATTTAAGCACAATATGCTCTTTGAAACATTCTCAAATCATGCTGTTAACATTGTTCAGAGGATAAATAGCAATCACTTGACACAGCTTTTCATTTAAACTTTAAAGGTCCCTGCAACTGCAACAACTTAAAAGATCAATGTAACAACACAGAAGGTATGAAATGATCAGCAAACATTTTGTAAGCTATGTTTTTATATATTAGATTGGAGTAAACTTGCTTACTTTTTCTTAGTGTAACATAAATTTAACTTTATTAGGCTATTAATAAGTAGCCTACAATGGCACGTTTTGGTTCTATATCCCCACTAAATTGATGGAGACATGACAAAGCAAACATCTTGTTTCAATAAAACATATTCAGCTATTCTTTGGATGAAGTGTATAATAATTTCCCCTATACCATTTAAGGATAACTGATTTCTTCTTTAGAGTGTCTATTTACACTCTAAAAAAGGGCAAATAGCCCCTCTTGCTATTTACGCTAACTCCACACACCATTGTCTGATTGAGCCCGACAAAATTACAAAAGAAACCCATCTGACAAATTGGACAGTTGTGTGGAAAGTATAAGGACAGTGGATGTAGTTTTTGATGCGAGTGACCAAATTTGAGTTTGCCTTTTTCCAATTCCCATTCTTTTTCCCTTTTCCATTGCATCAGCTTGGAGAGGTGTTTATTTTAAATAAAATAAAAAAACAAAATAAAATAAAATAATGAAGACAATATTCAAAAAGTTGAATTAAAGTGCCTATCGTGTATTTAATAGAGGGAATAAAGTGTCTACCAGGCATTTATTAGGCTTAAAGTATGCAACAACAACAACAACAACAACAAACAAACAATTAAAATGATGTCATAATTTTGACATCATTTCTAAATTTACACAAAAGTGTAACTATCTATACTAGCTCAAACAATCAGCTCAACATTCAGCCCTTTTATGAAAGGCATTAGAAAAAAAAGTTAAAACAAATATTTTCCTTTAATCAATAAAGTTTAGGACGAATTTTAGGACGAAATGGTAATATCCCTTGCTTTTATTGCACTTTCATGAGATGAGTGGGAAACAGTAACTACAGTAACTACAAAAACAATGACATTTGTTGTCAATATAATTATCTTCTGCTAAGTTACAGTGTTTGTTTTGTTTCATTTTATTATTATTATTATTATTATTATTTGTGTGTGTGTGTGTGTGTGTGTGTGTCTGAAAAATCTTGAAAATGAATAAATGAAAGTTGAATGAACAATATTTTCCAAAAGTTGAGTGCTTCATTTCAATTGGAAGAGTTTCAAGTTTTTGTTTCAGTGTCTGTAGAAAGTGACATTCATTTTTGTTTATATTATCAGTGTATATTTCTCATTTATTAGGAGTCTATGATTTTACATGCTTCATAAAAAATACAATTTCTAAAAATAATCGTAAATTCGTCTGTGAATGGAAAAACGGAGGAGACTTATCAACCTCATTCAAACTCTACGCAAAACAGTAAGTAAATTTAATAAGTCAGACTGAGCTTAACACTTTCTTGCTGTTGTTTGATTGTTTTGATTGCTAATTATATTAAACAATCCACACTGTTTGTTTCTTACATAGGAGGCAATGCAGTTGTGAACTCATACATAAGACGAATGCAACTGAATTGACTTTCAATACCTTTAAAGTAATAAAATGGAATATAACAGCTCACATAATTGCAACCAGTGAAGATCAAAGCCGCCGGTGCACCTACAAAAATTTCAGTGGATATTCAACGCAGATAAGTATGTTAATCAACAATATTAATATAAATCAGTTTCAATGTATTATGATTTTCAGTGTTTCCAACCTCTGACCTTAATCTAATATACAGATTTATTGCATGCAGTTACATGGAAATTACTAGAAATTTTAATATTAGTAAAAGTTGCTTGACAATTATGTTACCAGACAGTAATTTCCACAGGTTAAAATGTGATTCTGCGTTAGAATGTTCGATGTTTTCTTTCATTTCAGCACGGTGCGGTCCTCCCTCTAAACAGAATCTAATTTTTAAAAGAAGCTCTGGTCATTTGTCTGTTGAAGTGGACTGGGGAGATGAAAGAAATTATATTAAAACGTTCTCCGTAAAGTATAGAGAGTTCAACACTGCAATGTGGAAAGAGGTCAGTAACAACTAACACAATCTAATTTTAGTGAATTGGTGGCTAATTCTGCCTACGCCACAATGACGGGTATGATTAGGGGTGGGATTAGCGATGGGCCTTCATGATTACTTTTTTTCTAAAAATTGTTTTTGTATGATACATTGTACGTATATTGACACCTCGCAAAATAGTTCCTGTGAGATCAGGTTGATAATTGCACCCTGCAGTTTCAGAGTATATCAGTGTCTATTTGCAATGATCATTGTGTCTTTTTTTTATCCTGCATAACTTATAATAATATGACACATCATAATGTGCATAACTCGTATTGTTACCTTTACACTTAATAGTGTAAAGCCCTGGGACAATATTCACCCTGTGGAATTGATTTTCAGACACGTTTATTAACTTTATGAGGGCATATTATTTCTTAACCAAATAACACACATTGTGACGTCCATATGTGTAAATGACTTAAAATAAATTCTCATTGTGAATATATATCTATGAAAATAAATCAATTACATATGTATTTTCACTAGCACACATTAAATAATTTACCTGTACTTCTGTCAGATGAGTACAAAATAGGGACATTTTTTGCTGTCGCAATTGAATATCTTGGGTGTGTTTGTTCACAGCACTGTAGTTTACAGTAATAGAGTGTGGATCAGTGTTGATCTGAGAAAGTACTGTACACTAGGGTGTGGTGTGGCTTTGTGGTTAAAGATGTGGGGCCTCGTTTACAAACCTTTGTGTGGGTTTAAACCCCAAAAGTATGCGTAAGCACAAATTACACAATATGAGGATCTTATTTGTAAAATCCCTATTCAGTTATAATGATTACGACACCTGGATGAAAGATTAAGTCTGATCTGATTTTATATCTATTATATTTTTGTGAAATACCTCCACTATGTCTGTCATCTATCTATCTATCTATCTATCTATCTATCTATCTATCTATCTATCTATCTATCTATCTATCTATCTATCTATCTATCTATCTATCTATCTACATCCATCCATCCATCCTTTAAACCCTCACATTTTTACACTTTCAGGCCTACTACAGGACCTTTTCCAACTGACAGCAGAGATATGCTAGTTTGTTTCTTCTCATTTTGCTCTCTTGTACTCTGCAGCAACAGTCTAAAAACAGCAGAGAGTGTGAAATGTGGAATGTGACGTCTTCTCTGCCGTACGAGTTGCAAATATACTGTGATCGCAATGAAGAGTGCGCGCAGTGTCCACTCAGTGAGGTCATCGTGGTTCCGCGGGGTGAGTTGAAGACAGGGTTTTTCAAAGTGGCTAAATACAAATGTGTGTATTTACTGATTTCTGTATTTTCTTGAAACTGTATAATTTTGTGTAATAGAGAAGTGTGTAATTTCTGTCATGAAACAAACAGTTACAAGTTACAAACACTTCTTCAATTCAAACACAAATCTTAGAGCTACTCACTCACATATTTAATATTTAATTAACCACTGCATTTTCTAAATTTTACTTCTTCAGAACTCACAGATGCACCATCAATCAAATTGGAGTTTCAAGACCATATACAAAACCCTTTTATATCAGCAGGACAGAGAAAAGTGGTCGTGATGTGGGAGGTACTAAGTTATGTCATTTCCCAAAGCCAATTGTGGTGTCAATGTATATTTTAGGTGTTGGGCAGACAGTTTTTTTTTTTTTCATCTATTACAGTTTTTCTCAGTCGCTTTAGTACATTTTTCAGATCCGAATTGAAATTCTTCTCAAAACCTGTTCAATCTTCACATCATCATGTCATTTGTGCATATCAAAAAAGAAGTTTCTCATTTCTTTGAACAAGTTGCATATGCTTTGGTACATCCATGCAGTACAATTCTCTGCGGTTTCCTACATTATCAATTGCTTATGTCATGTTGATCAAAATGTATTATAATGGGTCTCTGTTGAATAGTCTCACCCCCCACAACATTTAGGCATTAGTTCATAGCTTAAGTATTTACATGCAAAATGGTTGAACGTCTCTGGTTACGTATGTAACCTTAGTTCCCTGAAGGGAACGAGACGCTGCGTGTAAACGCCGTGGGAACGCCTCTGCGTGACGAGTCATGAAGCACGTATGAAATCTGTCCAATGGCGAGACGGAACGTCATAGGCGGGGTGACGTATCGACCAGGAAACTATAAAGCATCCCCGAAACACAAGCGCAACAGCTTCTGATAGGACTGAAGCAAGCACTCACGGGCATGCTGGGAGTATGGCATAGACACGCAGCGTCTCGTTCCCTTCAGGGAACTAAGGTTACATACGTAACCAGAGACGTTCCCATTCAGGGAACTTCGAGCTGCGTGTAAACGCCGTGGGAACGCTAATACCAACGCCGCCATGCGAGCAGGTGTCCGTTGTATGAATATCAGAGTGCACATTCTGACGAAAGCATCTGCGCCCCTGGGGTGGAGCTGAAGTCCAGATGGTAAAACTTCACAAATGTGTGTGGTGAAGACCATCCTGTTGCCTCACAGATGTCACACAAGGGAACTCCTGATAATAATGCCTTAGAGGCAGCCATACTCCGGGTTGAATGAGCCCGGACAGCCAAGGGAGAAGGCTGACCGGAGGACTCATAAGCAAGTGAAATGGCCTCGACCACCCACTTACTCATTCTCTGCTTAGACGCCGCAGAACCTCTCTTAGGAGGCCCAACGCAGACAAATAATTGTTCTGATTTCCTCCACAGGGCAGTTCTGTGGACGTACGCGTCTAAGGCCCTCACCGGGCAGAGCAGATTTAGTTTCTCCTGGTCTGGTGTCCGAAACGGAGGAGGACAGAAGGCCTGTAGCACTATAGGTTTGACAACCGTAGTTGGAACCTTCGGAACATACCCCGGTCTAGGGAGGATGAAAGCCTTCGCCATACCGGGAGCAAATTCCAAGCACGAGGGGGAAACCGACAGCGCCTGAATATCTCCAATCCTCTTTAGGGAAGAGATGGCTAGGAGAAAGATGGTTTTGAGAGTAAGAAACTTCTCAGGCACCTCATCAATGGGCTCGAAAGGGGCTAAACAGAGCCCCTCCAACACAACCGCTAGATCCCAGGTCAGTACCCTCGTACGCACTACCGGCCTCAGCCTCAGGATACCACGAAGGAAACGGGTTACCAGGGGATGTCTCCCAAGAGAAGCCCCACTCAAAGGGACATGGTAAGCGGATAGGGCCGCCACGTACACCTTTAGTGTGGAGTACGATAACCCTGTGGAGAAGCGTTCCTGAAGGAATTCCAGCACTGCCGGCAACGGGCAGTTAACTGGATCCAACTGTCGCTCTCCACACCAAGAGGTGAACAGTTTCCACCTCAAGGCATACAACTTCCTCGTGGACGGGGCTCTGGACTGGAGGATGGTCTCCACGACCTCAGTCGAGAGACCTGAATCTATGAGCTGGGCCCCCTCAGAGGCCAAGCCCACAACCTCCACAGTTCCGGACGGGGGTGGAGTATCCCCCCGTCTGCTTGAGACAGAAGGTCCCTCCTGACCGGAATCTCCAGAGGAGGACCCTCGAGAAGGGAAATCAGGTCCGGAAACCATACCCTGGTTGGCCAACGGGGGGCCACCAGAAGTACACTGACCCCCTCCTGGCGAATCCTTTCCAGAACCCCTGGGAGCAGAGCAATCGGGGGAAATGCGTACAGGGGTGTCCTCGGCCACTCCTGTACCAACGCATCCAGCCCCAATGGAGCTGGAGGACTCAGGGAAAACCACAGCGGGCAGTGTGAGTTCTCCCTGGACGCAAAGAGGTCCACTTGGGCCCGACCGAAGTGTCTCCAAAGGAGCTCCACCACCTCGGGGTGAAGTCTCCACTCCCCGGGCCTCGGCCCCTGCCTCGACAGGATGTCCGCTCCCCGATTTAAGTATCCTGGGATATAAATCGCTCTCAGCGACCGAAGTTTCCCCTGGGACCACAACAGGATCTGGCGCGCCAGCTTGTACAATGGACGTGAGCGCAGACCCCCCTGGTGGTTTATGTAAGAAACCACAGACATGTTGTCTGACCGGACAAGAACATGATGATCTCTGAGGTCTGGGAGAAAGTGCTTCAGAGCCTGAAACACCGCCATCATCTCTAGACAATTTATATGCCAACGGAGATGATGGTCTTGCCACAGCCCGCGGGCCGAGCGACCACTCATGATCGCTCCCCAGCCCGTGAGAGAGGCATCCGTCGTCACCGTTACCCGGCGACACGGGGCTCCCAGCGCAGGTCCCAGGGACAGGAACCAAGGTTCTTTCCACATAGCCAGGGCACGGAGACCACGTCGCGTGACCTTGATCTTGCGGAGCGGGTTTCCCCTCGGGGAGAACCCCTTGGTCCTGAGCCACCACTGCAGTGGTCTCATGTACAGCAGGCCGCACGGTAACACGTTGGATGCTGCTGCCATCAGACCCAGAATTCTCTGGAATTCCTTTACAGTGAGTGACTGGCCTAGCTTCACTTGCTTGACAGTCGAGATAATCGAGGCTATACGAGCCGGCGACAGACGTGCCTGCATCGTCGTCGAATCCCATACCACGCCTAGAAAAGTGGTCCGCTGAACTGGCGAAAGCACACTCTTCTTGGCGTTGAGTCTCAACCCCAACCTTCTGATGTGGGCGAGGACGGCATCTTGATGCCGAATCGCCTGATGCTCCGATTGAGCCAGAATCAACCAATCGTCGATGTAATTTAAAATGCGAATGCCCTGGAGACGCAGCGGGGCCAAGGCCGCGTCCATGCATTTCGTGAAGGTTCGAGGAGATAACGCTAGGCCGAATGGAAGGACCCGATATTGGTACGCTTCGCCCCCAAAAGCGAACCTCAGGAACTTCCGATGTTGCGGAAGGATGGAGATATGGAAAAACGCGTCTTTTAGGTCTATCGTGACAAACCAGTCCTCGGACCTGATCTGTGACACGATCTGCTTGAGAGTCAGCATTTTGAACTTGAGCTTCCCTACTGACCGATTTAAGAGGCGCAGGTCTAAAATCGGACGCAGCCCCCCATCCTTCTTTGGAACAATGAAGTACCGGCTGTAATACCCCAGCTCTCTGTCGGGAGGAAGAACTCGTTCTATCGCCCCCTTCAGTAGCAGAGCTTTCACTTCTTGTTCCATAACCAGAGCCTGCTCGGGGGTCACCACTGTGGGCAAAACCCCCCGAAAACGAGGTGGACGCGACCTGAACTGGATCGCGTACCCGCGTTCGATAGTCTGCAGGACCCAACGAGATATATTTGGAAGACTTCCCCATTCTACCAGAAATTCTACTAAGGGTACCAGCCTCTCGAGACTGGCCTCTGGAGTAGTTTTTAAAACAGAAACAGCGCCCTGTGACCGCGCACAGGCAGGGTTTAACGACCGTTCTGTATCGCTCCTCGGAGCAAACGAGCGTCCCTCGGGAAATCGCTCGCTGGGACCGTCTGCACCCCCCATTACAGGCAGGGTTGGCAGAACGAACCCCTGAGGGCACCGAGAGAGAGCGGGCGCCGGATTCAGCGGCGAACACCTCTGTCTCACGGTGGGGACCACCCTCAGTAGCCTGACACCAGTGGCGTCAGGACTTCTTCGACGAAGCCTTCCTGGCGACAATAACCGTCCTCAGATCGGTTCTATCCCGGGAAGACCTCGTCTGAGAACGCCGCGTCTCAGCCCAGTTTTGGTGGGGAGGAGCCCGAGACGCGACGCTCTTCTTCTGCTGCGCCCTATGCGAGGAACCCGACGGGCGGGGCTGCTCTCGCCCAGCAGCCCCCGAAGGATGAGTACGGAGGGGTAGACATTTCTGGAGCGCCGCTGCCTGCTTTTTTCCCTCTTGGAATCTCTCAATCACTGCGTTCACAGAGCCACCAAAAAGACCTTCGGTCGACAGCGGCGCATCCAGGAGAAAAGCTTTATCTTTCTCCTTCATATTAGCCAGATTTAGCCATAGATGCCTCTCCGTGGCCACCAGGGCTGCCATAGAGCGGCCGACTGATCTGGCCGTCTCCTTGGTGGCACGGAGAGAAATATCTGCCGCCTGACGCAGCTCATTAATCACGTCAGTGCTGACAACCTCCCCCTCGCTCATATCCTTCAGCAGATCTGCTTGATACGCCTGGAGGATGGCCATCGTATGCAAGCAAGATGCTGCCTGTCCCGCCGCTGAATAAGCTTTGCCCACCAAAACCGAAGTATTTCTGAGTGGCTTGGTGGGCAACGCCGGTGTTTTAAAAGACGATGCCGTCTCAGGAGAAAGATGGCTCGCCAAAACTTCCTCCATCCTCGGCATCGCCCCATAACCGTGTCCCCTAGACCCAGCAATATTAGCATACATAGAGGTCTGTTGTGTCAAAATTCTAGCTGACACTGGTTTGTTCCACGATCTACACACCTCGGTGTGTAGATCGGGAAAGAAGGGCAAACACCGGCGTGGAGGTAGTGAGTGTGATTTTAAAAATCTCTCATCCATTTTACTTTTTACTCTCGACTCTTGTTTTTCAACTGGCCATTCAATGCTTAATTTTTCCACAGCCCGAGTCAAAACCTCCATCAGCTCTATATTCGCGGGAGACTGGGATGGCGAGTCCCCGATCTCCACTGAGTCCATAGACTCTGCATCCACACTTTCAACATCCAGCTCCTCAGAACTGGATAATTGAAGTGATGGCGCCTCAGCCCGGGCAGGAGAAACCACAACGCGGACCCCCGCAGCGAGAACTGAGGCACTGGATCTACCAGGTAAGGGTAGAGAAAGGACGGGGCCCGTCTCAATCCCCGCTGATAGATCCATCTGCGATCCCCACGACGCAAGCCTTCGCTGTGCCTCGGCAGCAGCGGGACCCGAGCCGCGGGGAGCGCGCACCGAACCACTCTCCTCGAAGAGTGCCCGGCGGGAGCGAAGTGTCTTCATGGGCAGACACTCGCAGTGCTCACAGCCGGCCCCCTCGAGAGCCGACTGAGCATGCTGCACTCCCAAACAAACAACACACAGATCGTGTGTATCCCCACCCGTGATGAAGCGAGGGCAGGGATGAACACACTTTCTGAAATTCTGCTGTTGTTTGCTCGCCATATTTTCTTTCAATATATATATATACAATATTAGACAGACAGACAATATTCATACATAGAGCGCTTGTGAAGACTCAGAAGCTGTTGCGCTTGTGTTTCGGGGATGCTTTATAGTTTCCTGGTCGATACGTCACCCCGCCTATGACGTTCCGTCTCGCCATTGGACAGATTTCATACGTGCTTCATGACTCGTCACGCAGAGGCGTTCCCACGGCGTTTACACGCAGCTCGAAGTTCCCTGAATGGGAAACCAGTTGTCATAATATGTCAAGCATATTCAATTCCATTAGACTTTTTTTCTAAATTTGCCTTTTCTACTTTTTTTTTCGTGCTTTGCAGTGCTGTCTTTTTCTTTCTGTATTGCAATGGTGGGTCAACAAATTGCAGTTCAAACAGTAAAATCGTAAATGTGAATCTTGTCCAGTCTCTTGCAATCAAACTCCCACATACACTAAGGTGTAACCTAAAATTTACAATTATTGTCATGAAAACTTTAGCCATAGTTTACATCACAACATAACTCCAGAATGCACTGTTAAATTGATAACATGACTAAGCAATTTGACTGTCTTATCCATACACAATGACACAAGGACTTGTCATTATGATGGGACTGACATGTTCACAGGTATTTACTTTTTGCACAAAATGTTTTGAGAAATGCACTTACTGTTTTACAAATTTCGAGGATGATTTGAGAAATGTACCAAAGCGACTGAGAAAAACTGTATTTCATTTAAAATTACCCAATGTGTGACAAGATATTTAAGATATCTTAACTATTTTATTTGGAACATTTGTATCCTAATTGGATCAAATACTAATCCTCTAAGAATCAAATAAGATCCATCAGGATAATAACTTTTGTTTTATTTAGTATAATCTTATTTGATTCTTGGATTTGTCTTATTTTATCTTTTTAGGATACTGGTGGTAACACTTTAGAATAAATGTTCATCATAAATGAATAACTACACAAGACGATGACTGTTACGATTTTTCTGTAGTAATCCAAGGAAGAATGCAAGAAGATAACCAAACTGCAGACTATTACATAATGCTAACATTAGACAAGGAAGCTAAGGAAAACTCCTTGCAAAACTCGGCACTAGGCAGTTGCTAGGATTTTTTTTTTCATGACTGCTAGAAACTCTCAAGTCTGTGCAATGTTTTAATGCTTTGATGTGGCTTGTTCATGTTGCTATACAGTTGCTAGGGTGTGGCTACACAATAACCACGGTGGTACTTGTTTAAAACCATGCTGCCATATGCAAGAGTGTGGCGAGACAGTTACAAGTTATGACTGCATGTCTGGGCCAACCCTGTCTCTTTGATGTTCTGGTGCTGAGATATGGCCTATTCATGCTGATACAGTTGACATGGTGCTCTAAATGTTTGCTAGGGCATGGCTAGAAGGTTTCAATGGTGATATTTAAAGACTTCTCGCCAGTATGAGTCAAAAGATACCCAGATGTCTCTACTGTTTTACTGTAATTCACAGGTAATTCTCTGGAAATCTATGATGTGGTTGCTAGGGTGCTGTAACTGGTTGCTAGGGCATGGCTATGTCATTGTTATGCCACTACTTATTGTCTGCTTGCTGGGCAGAGTAAATTGAGCCCATCCACAAGTGTCAATGACATTGTGATGTGGAGATACAGTATGATGTGACTAACTTCTGTCCAGTGTTAAATCTATGGGATTTTTCTCCCGCTGTATGAACATTATACGCCAATCGTTTATAAAAGTCAGAGCAGTGATCATGACAAATGTTGTGGGGTGAGTTAGGTGGCAAGATTTGTATGGAGGAAGAAGAAGAAGAAAAAAGTAAATGTATGTGAGATAATAACAGTGATACCTAAGAGAACTGTGTGGAGAGTTTTGGTGGTGTTTGTGTCTGAGTAAGAAATAAATTCACATAATTTGAATGATTCTGTGTCACGATACACACACGGGAAACAGTACATCCAATTGCAGTATTTATTGGGTTATCCCAACGCATTCTCATCCTTTAACGTCATATAGAACGCTATATGCAAAAACGGCGCTATACTACGCACATGGCACCCGTTATCGTTAATATAACATGCGCTGTGAGGGCTAAGTTTAGGTGTGGGGTAGGGTGTGCGTGTCATATTCACGCTAAAGGATTTATAACGTCTTGGGTTCGCGTGTTATATTAACGATAAAGGGTGCCATGTGCGTAGTATAGCGCCGTTTTTGCATATAGCATTCTATATGACGTTAAAGGATGAGAACGGGCTGGTTATCCGTAATACGTTATCCAGTCCAGGCAAGGGTCAAGTTCCATACAAGTCAATCCAAAAACAAGAAACAACCAGACAAACAAAAACAGGGTATATATACACACACACAGATACTAACAAGTTGTTGGGGAAACAGCTGTGTGCAATGTTCAATGAGTGACAGAACAGGGTGATGGGAATTGTAGTATTGAGTGAATGAAAACAGACGACCCATCAGGCGACCAGAGCAGAGACGACAGTCCATCGGGGGGGCCAGGGTGGAGACTTATCCTCGGGTAAACAGCGTGAAGGTGGCTGTGCAGACGGCCAGGGCGGAGACATCTCATTGGGTGGAGATGCCAGTCCATCTGGCGGCAAGGGCGGAGACTATCCCTCGTGCGGCCAGGGCAGAGACGACCCCTTGGGCGTCCAGGACTCAGGAACAGACACCGGCTCAGGAACAGACAAGATGGCCATCTTGTCCAAAGATACTGGATCGGCCGACATGCCGTGAACAGTCTTTGGATCAGCAGACGTGAGTCTGAATCGGCAGAGACGCGACGTGAACATTGTCTGAACTGGCAGACGTAATGTGAACAGTCTCTGCATTGGCAGAAACCATATTCCTTCTCCATGCATGTAGAGCAGTCAATTAATAAAAAAAAGACGTCCCTCCTGGCCATGTTAGACATGATGTGAATGGTCTCTGAATCGGCAGACGCAACGTGATCAGTGTCTGAACCGGCAGACGTAACGTGAACAGTCTCTGGATCAGCAGACGTGACGTGAACAGTATCTGGATTGGTAGAACTCACACACTTCCTCCGTGCATGTAGAAAAGCCAATGCATAGAAAAGAAACAACCCTCTTGGCCGTGGCAGGGCTGATGATTGCCAGTTCTGGGATGGTCTCTGAGATGACAGCAGGCTGCACAGGGACGACCACCAGAATGACAGCGGGCTGTACAGGGACGGCCTCAGGGATGACTGCGGGTTGCACTGGGACGACCACCGGGACAACAGCGGGCTGCACGGGGACGGCCTCCAGAATGACAGCAAGCTGTTCTGGATGGTTTAGGGGAGCTCTCCTCAGTCTGACAAGCCCACAAGGCAAAACACTCAAATAAAGTCATGTGCGGCTCTGGCTCTTCAGACCGAGAGGTCCCCCTCTGGTGCCTCCTCTCGCTCAGTGGCTGGGGAAGAGACATGAAAACCCATACCGCTGGATCCTTGCATGACGGAGTTGTTCTGTCACGATATACATTTCGGGAAACAGTAGGTCCAATTGCTGTATTTATTGGTAATCCGTAATACGTTATCCAGTCCAGGCAAGGGTCAAATTCCATACAAGTCAATCCAAGAAGAAGAATAAAACAAGAAACAAGCAGACCTTCAGAAGTGTGATGACAAATAACGACTCTGTAACAAACACTGAAACAAACAGGGTATATATACACACACACACACAGATACTAACAAGGTGATGGTAAACAGCTGTGTGCAATGATCACTGAGTTACAGAACAGGGTGATAGGAATTGTAGTATGAGTGAATGACACCGTGGGGGAAGAGGACCTCTGGTGGTAACGCAGGGACCGTGACATGCCGTATTTGAATGCATATTGTGCCAAAGCAATGATAAATGTTCCACAGTTTAACTCATGTATTGAGACCCAAGTGACCCAAGTATTGAGAAATGTGTCCTAGTAATTGTAGAAAAAACTAATCAGAGTTTCTTGTAATATTAGTTGTTAGAATATTGATAAAGCACTATACATTTGATCCTGTGTAGTTACTCATTAAGGGTGGATCAAAATTCTAAAGTATTGCCAAGATCCTTTAAGATTTGTTACAAAAAAGAATATAAGTTCCAAAAGGAACCCTGTATACCAGGGGTGCCCAATCCTGCTCCTGGCGATCGACTGTCCTGCACAGTTCATCTCCAACCCTAATCAAACACACCTGAATGTGATCCTAAAGACCTTAATTGGCTACTTCAGGTGTGTTTGATTAGGGTTGGAGATGAACTGTGCAGGACAGTCGATCGCCAGGAGCAGGATTGGGCACCCCTGCTGTATACATAAGGATTTTTTGTCAATCGTGAACTTCGTTTCTT
This sequence comes from Pimephales promelas, assembly GCF_016745375.1. The sequence goes on from NW_024121987.1 coordinate 25,286,088, forward strand.
TCAGTATGCAAACAGTGAGGCTGTGGCTGACTACAATGTGACCGTGGGAAAAGTATCCGGGGAAAACATCACTCTGTGTAACAGTTTCAGCACTAAAGATCCATCTCTCACCCTAATCCTGTCTTACTCCGCTTATAATATCAGCGTCAGGGCTTTGAACAGTGTTGGATCGTCTCCTGTTTCCACTATAGCCATTGAGCAAATGGATGAGTGGAGAGGTACATTGCATTCATATTTTGTTACATGCTACATGCAGAGCACTCTGGTTAGATTTACTGTATGTCCTACGAGTAAACACTGTATATTTAAACATTCAATGAGGTATTATTTATTTTTTAGATTCACTTGGGCTGTTAAGTGTTAACATAACCAGGAACAACAGTTTCAGTCTGTCCTGGAGCAGCGCGGTCTCTAGCGTGTGTTACTGTGTGGAGTGGTGGGCCAAAGGACAGATTCCAGCTTTCCAATCATTCTACGTGAAGCAGACGCACAGAGAAATAACCGAGAAATCTAAGAGAAGTACTGTTCGCTTTAATTCTCATATAATAAGTAGGATGAAATAAATGTATAATTGTATATTCATATAATGGATTAAAGGACACTAATGATGTCCAAAATGATAAAAAGAAAAAGGAGTGTAATCTTAGTTTTTATGTTGTAATTATTGATATAATAACTCTAAAAACATTGTAGGCCTATAAATACAAGTGGTATAACGTTAAGTATCTTGTAAAAAGTAATAGATATTTTAATATAGTAATACATTTCAGAAGTTTTCAAATTTATTTCTCAAGGTAAAAAGTGTTTTTAATTACTTTTAAGTAAGAGAAAATGTACATCCAGTCGGTGGGTCTCTCAAAATAACCTCCGACAAGATGATGAGGCCCCCGATGCGAAGTAGAGGTCGGAGGACCCCGACTTTAAGCAACTAACAGCTTATTATACAGCTACTTGCCACATAAGTAAATAATTAGACACGAAATATTGATATGAGTTGAAATGTTTTTAAGTCTTTAAATGTAAGCTTCCGTGGAGAGAGTACTGTAGTTGCAGCGCGGCAAGTCACCACCTAAATAATTATGAGGATAATATACACTGATTTCAGATTAAACTGTTTTAAAATCTTACCTGATTGGTTCTTATCCAACAGTGTACAAAACGTCTCGGTTACGGATGTAACCCTCGTTCCCTGAGTAGGGAACGGAGACGTTGCGTCGGAATGACGGAGAATGTGGGTTTCGCATAGAAAGCCAATCCTCTTCGAGTATTTAAAAACGAGCCAATGGCATGAAAATGCCTTGGGGCTGCGGAATTTGCATAGCGTATCTCCGCCCCACCTCGTGGGTATAAAAGGAGGAAGTGAACGCAACCGCAGTATGTCTTCGCTGAGGAGCCGAGACTGAACTCAGGCGTCTACCCAGCGGTACAGCAGAAGTGGCAAGGAGACGTAACGTCTCCATTCCCTACTCAGGGAACAAGGGTTACATCCGTAACTGAGATGTTCCCTTTCGTAGTCACTCCGAGTTACGTCAGAATGACGGAGCTGTCTTCACAGCTGTCACAGCTGTCTTCACATGTCCATCTTCTCAGCTGTCTTTCAGTACCCTGCGAAAGTCTGGACTCCTGACAACTTAGCTTATAACCAGGAGTTACCTACTTTAACACAGGAATACCAAGGTACACTGGGAAACATATCCCGGGAGGAATATGCTACAGTATGCCTACCGTAGGGAGGACTTGAGAATACAGATATGGTCCTTTTAGGGAACTTCATATGGAAAACACTGGAGCACCAACCTAAGGGTGGCTAGAAACTTAACTCCAGGAGTGGCGGATGGCTTGCCAGGGTAAGACACATGCTCAGAGAGGCTTACAGTGGAGAATACACATGTGACAGTTACCAGAGGGAACCGTGCACACGGAGGCACCTAGCCGGCATCCAGAGCAAGTGCAGTGGTGCCAGCATCAGAAGTGCTGGAGGACTCAGGGCTTCAACGGAAGACTCAACTGAGGGATATCGCACTTATCCAGTCCGAGGAGTGGAATGGCAAGCAAGCGAAGACACCTGAGCTGTACTGAGCTGTACACAGTACTGGCGGAAGCGAGTACGCGAGAGGACACAGGCTCTACTCGCAAATTATAGAATCTTGCGAAGGTGTTTGGTGTCGCCCAGCCTGCAGCTCTGCATATGTCTGTTAGCGAGGCGCCATGCGCTAAAGCCCAAGAGGAAGCCACACTCCGAGTGGAGTGTGCCGTCACACCAAGGGGGCACGGTCGACCTTGCTGTTGGTAAGCCAAAGCAATGGCATCCACTATCCAGTGAGACAGCCGTTGCTTTGAGAGAGCCCTTCCCTTCTGGCTCCCCCCATAACAGACAAAGAGCTGGTCTGAGGTCCTGAAACACCGCGTTCTGTCAACGTAGGTGCGGAGCGCACGTACCGGACAGAGCAGTGCCAAGGCTGGGTCTGCCTCCTCCAGGGGCAGCGCTTGCAGATTCACCACCTGGTCCCGGAAGGGAGTGGTAGGAACCTTGGGCACATATCCAGGCCGGGGTCTCAAGATCACGTGAGAGTAAGTCGGCCCGAATTGCAGGCACGCTTCGTCAACGGAGAATGTGTGCAGGTCCCCTACCCTCTTGATGGAGGCCAATGCAACCAGGAGTGCTGTCTTCATCGACTGTCCTGCACAGTTCATCTCCAACCCTAATCAAACACACCTGAATGTGATCCTAAAGACCTTAATTGGCTACTTCAGGTGTGTTTGATTAGGGTTGGAGATGAACTGTGCAGGACAGTCGATCGCCAGGAGCAGGATTGGGCACCCCTGCTGTATACATAAGGATTTTTTGTCAATCGTGAACTTCGTTTCTTTCAGTATGCAAACAGTGAGGCTGTGGCTGACTACAATGTGACCGTGGGAAAAGTATCCGGGGAAAACATCACTCTGTGTAACAGTTTCAGCACTAAAGATCCATCTCTCACCCTAATCCTGTCTTACTCCGCTTATAATATCAGCGTCAGGGCTTTGAACAGTGTTGGATCGTCTCCTGTTTCCACTATAGCCATTGAGCAAATGGATGAGTGGAGAGGTACATTGCATTCATATTTTGTTACATGCTACATGCAGAGCACTCTGGTTAGATTTACTGTATGTCCTACGAGTAAACACTGTATATTTAAACATTCAATGAGGTATTATTTATTTTTTAGATTCACTTGGGCTGTTAAGTGTTAACATAACCAGGAACAACAGTTTCAGTCTGTCCTGGAGCAGCGCGGTCTCTAGCGTGTGTTACTGTGTGGAGTGGTGGGCCAAAGGACAGATTCCAGCTTTCCAATCATTCTACGTGAAGCAGACGCACAGAGAAATAACCGAGAAATCTAAGAGAAGTACTGTTCGCTTTAATTCTCATATAATAAGTAGGATGAAATAAATGTATAATTGTATATTCATATAATGGATTAAAGGACACTAATGATGTCCAAAATGATAAAAAGAAAAAGGAGTGTAATCTTAGTTTTTATGTTGTAATTATTGATATAATAACTCTAAAAACATTGTAGGCCTATAAATACAAGTGGTATAACGTTAAGTATCTTGTAAAAAGTAATAGATATTTTAATATAGTAATACATTTCAGAAGTTTTCAAATTTATTTCTCAAGGTAAAAAGTGTTTTTAATTACTTTTAAGTAAGAGAAAATGTACATCCAGTCGGTGGGTCTCTCAAAATAACCTCCGACAAGATGATGAGGCCCCCGATGCGAAGTAGAGGTCGGAGGACCCCGACTTTAAGCAACTAACAGCTTATTATACAGCTACTTGCCACATAAGTAAATAATTAGACACGAAATATTGATATGAGTTGAAATGTTTTTAAGTCTTTAAATGTAAGCTTCCGTGGAGAGAGTACTGTAGTTGCAGCGCGGCAAGTCACCACCTAAATAATTATGAGGATAATATACACTGATTTCAGATTAAACTGTTTTAAAATCTTACCTGATTGGTTCTTATCCAACAGTGTACAAAACGTCTCGGTTACGGATGTAACCCTCGTTCCCTGAGTAGGGAACGGAGACGTTGCGTCGGAATGACGGAGAATGTGGGTTTCGCATAGAAAGCCAATCCTCTTCGAGTATTTAAAAACGAGCCAATGGCATGAAAATGCCTTGGGGTTGCGGAATTTGCATAGCGTATCTCCGCCCCACCTCGTGGGTATAAAAGGAGGAAGTGAACGCAACCGCAGTATGTCTTCGCTGAGGAGCCGAGACTGAACTCAGGCGTCTACCCAGCGGTACAGCAGAAGTGGCAAGGAGACGTAACGTCTCCATTCCCTACTCAGGGAACAAGGGTTACATCCGTAACTGAGATGTTCCCTTTCGTAGTCACTCCGAGTTACGTCAGAATGACGGAGCTGTCTTCACAGCTGTCACAGCTGTCTTCACATGTCCATCTTCTCAGCTGTCTTTCAGTACCCTGCGAAAGTCTGGACTCCTGACAACTTAGCTTATAACCAGGAGTTACCTACTTTAACACAGGAATACCAAGGTACACTGGGAAACATATCCCGGGAGGAATATGCTACAGTATGCCTACCGTAGGGAGGACTTGAGAATACAGATATGGTCCTTTTAGGGAACTTCATATGGAAAACACTGGAGCACCAACCTAAGGGTGGCTAGAAACTTAACTCCAGGAGTGGCGGATGGCTTGCCAGGGTAAGACACATGCTCAGAGAGGCTTACAGTGGAGAATACACATGTGACAGTTACCAGAGGGAACCGTGCACACGGAGGCACCTAGCCGGCATCCAGAGCAAGTGCAGTGGTGCCAGCATCAGAAGTGCTGGAGGACTCAGGGCTTCAACGGAAGACTCAACTGAGGGATATCGCACTTATCCAGTCCGAGGAGTGGAATGGCAAGCAAGCGAAGACACCTGAGCTGTACTGAGCTGTACACAGTACTGGCGGAAGCGAGTACGCGAGAGGACACAGGCTCTACTCGCAAATTATAGAATCTTGCGAAGGTGTTTGGTGTCGCCCAGCCTGCAGCTCTGCATATGTCTGTTAGCGAGGCGCCATGCGCTAAAGCCCAAGAGGAAGCCACACTCCGAGTGGAGTGTGCCGTCACACCAAGGGGGCACGGTCGACCTTGCTGTTGGTAAGCCAAAGCAATGGCATCCACTATCCAGTGAGACAGCCGTTGCTTTGAGAGAGCCCTTCCCTTCTGGCTCCCCCCATAACAGACAAAGAGCTGGTCTGAGGTCCTGAAACACCGCGTTCTGTCAACGTAGGTGCGGAGCGCACGTACCGGACAGAGCAGTGCCAAGGCTGGGTCTGCCTCCTCCAGGGGCAGCGCTTGCAGATTCACCACCTGGTCCCGGAAGGGAGTGGTAGGAACCTTGGGCACATATCCAGGCCGGGGTCTCAAGATCACGTGAGAGTAAGTCGGCCCGAATTGCAGGCACGCTTCGTCAACGGAGAATGTGTGCAGGTCCCCTACCCTCTTGATGGAGGCCAATGCAACCAGGAGTGCTGTCTTCATCGACTGTCCTGCACAGTTCATCTCCAACCCTAATCAAACACACCTGAATGTGATCCTAAAGACCTTAATTGGCTACTTCAGGTGTGTTTGATTAGGGTTGGAGATGAACTGTGCAGGACAGTCGATCGCCAGGAGCAGGATTGGGCACCCCTGCTTTAACTCTACCGATTGCAAAGGCTCAAAGGGAGGCCTCTGCAGAGCACTTAAAACTACTCAGAGGTCCCAAGAGGGCACGAGGGGAGGGCGAGGAGGATTCAGTCTCCTCGCTCCCCTCAGGAACCTGATGACCAGGTCGTGCTTTCCCACAGACTTACCTTCCTACCTTACCTTTCACAGACTTACCTTTCCCACAGGCTACCAACAAAATCCTGCTCCTCGTCCTCCTTGATCTTGCACAACACCCGTGCAAGAAGGCTCACTGGGGGAAACGCATACTTGCGTGGGCCCCGCGGCCAGCTGTGCGCCAGTGCGTATGTGCCGAGCGTCCCCTCGGACAGGGAATAAAACTGGGCGCAGTGCGATGAGTCCCGAGAGGCGAACAGGTCTATCTGTGCCTCCCCGAATTGGTCCCAAATCAGCTGGACCGTCTGGGGATGGAGTCGCCATTCGCCGGAGATAGGGCGGACCCGTGACAGCTCGTCGGCTGCCAGGTTCCGGTCTCCTGGAATGTAAACGGCACAAAGGGACCTCAGGTGCTTCTGACTCCATAATAGGAGGTGGCGTGCGAGCTGCGACCCTGGTGGTTGATATACGCTACCGTAGTAGTATTGTCCGAACGGACAAGTACGTGTTGACCCCTGAGCAGTGCTCGAAAGCGGTGCAGGGCCAGGCGTACTGCCAGCAGCTCGAGGCAATTGATGTGCATGAGGCGCTGGGGTCCTGTCCAGGAACCCGCGGCTGCATGACCATTGCACATGGCACCCCAACCAGTGGTAGAGGCATCTGTGGAGACAACGACATGCCTGGAAACTCGCAGAAGAGGGACCCCGGCCCGTAAAAAGCTGAGGTTCGACCACGGGAAGAAGGTCTGGCAGCAGGCTGGAGTCACTGGAACTCTGAGCGAGCCGCGATGCCATGCCCACCTCGGGACTCGATCGCGAAGCCACAGCTGAAGCGGTCTCATATGAAGCAGTCCGAGCGGCGTTGCCGTGGCTGCGGATGTCATATGCCCCAGGAGCCTCTGAAAAAGTTTCAGTGGAACCGCACTCTTGCCCTCGAACTGTCGAAGACAAGTCAGCAGTGAGTGCGCGCGCTCGCTCGTGAGCTGCGCGGACATGGCGACCGAGTCTATCTCCATACCGAGAAAAGAGATCCTCTGCACGGGGCAAAGTTTGCACTTCTCACGGTTGACCCGAAGGCCCAGACGGGCTAGGTGCCGGAGCACCAGGTCTCTGTGTTCGCAAACCTGTTCTCGAGAGTGTGCCAGGATCAGCCAATTGTCGAGATAGTTCAGGATGCGAACCCCGTGTTCGCGAATTGGAACAAGGACTGCCTCGACGATCTTCGTAAAGACGCAAGGTGACAGAGCTAACCCTAATGGGAGAACCGTGTACTGATATGCCTGGCCTTCGAAAGCAAACCGAAGAAACGGTCTGTGTCGAGGCAAGATGGAGACATGAAAGTACGCGTCCTTCAGGTCTATCGCTGCAAACCAATCCTGGGGTCGGATGCATTCAAAAATGCGCCTGGCTGTGAGCATTTTGAACGGCAATCGATGAAGAGTACGGTTCAAAATGCGCAGATCCAGGATCGGTCGTAACCCACCGGTCTTCTTGGGGACAATGAAGTATGGGCTGTAAAACCCTGACCTCATCTCGGCTTGAGGGACCGTCTCGATTGCACCCTTCGCCAGCAGGGTTGCAATTTCCGCTCTCATGACCGGGGCATTTCCACCGACCATAGTGAAGCGAACTACCCTGAAACGGGGAGGAGACCGTCCGAACTGAATTGCATAGCCGCATCTGATCGTTCTGATGACCCAGCGGGATAGGCCGGGGAGCTCTAACCAAGCTCCCAGGAACTGATCCAGCGGGGTCATACGAACCACAGACGTCCCCCCGGAGGGGCAGCGAGGAGGGGAGACCGGCATGCGCATGGGAGTTACCCCGTGCGGGTGCACCGTCGAGCCCCGTTCCCCGACAGAAGAGACCAGGGAAGGACCAGCGTTCCATGGGGTCTGTTCTGCCGGGGGCCTGGCGATAGAGGGGGAAGGGAGTGGCGTAGTCGAGGGACGACACATGCTCCCTTCCGTACCCTCAGAGACAGAGGGGAATGAGTGGGGCGACGCACTGAGGCGTCGAGCACACTCATTCCAGTCTGTGTGCTCAGTGATAGTGTCAAGTCTTTCTTTAAACCAACTCTTTAAACCAGCTCCCCGTGGGTGAGGAGCGGGGAGCTGAGAACAAAAGATTCTCCCCCGGCCCTCCACCGGGGGAAGGAGGGGGCCTGCTACCACCTCCTGAGAAAAACTCGACTCCATCACTGAGCAGCCCGTCTCAGAGACGCCGCTTCGCCTGGCGTTTAGCGGGGCGCACGGCCTGAGGGGGCTGTGACGCTCTCCTGCGGCCTCCTCCACGACGTGACCCACAGAAGGAACATGACTCATCCACGAACGCTGCTGCTGCATGCTGAATGCCCAGACACACAAAGCAGCGATCGTGACCATCAGAAGACGACATGAATCGACCGCACCCAGAAGAACACGGGCGAACCTTTAAAAAGACGTGCCACGTGCAGCTCTTTCAGTAGAGAGGAGGAAATTCACTCTTTCAGCGCTGAGGCGACCAAGGAGAAGCGCAAAGTCTGGCAGACCACTGCTCAGATCGCAGGCAATGCAGAATCTTGCTGGGTACCGCCGTCACACCAACACTGAAGAGGACGCTCGTCTCGAAGAGTTGTACTCAGTGAAAATGGCTTGAGGAGTGAAGAAATCTCTTGGCTCAGAAGCGAAAACATACTGCGGTTGCGTTCACTTCCTCCTTTTATACCCACGAGGTGGGGCGGAGATACGCTATGCAAATTCCGCAACCCCAAGGCATTTTCATGCCATTGGCTCGTTTTTAAATACTCGAAGAGGATTGGCTTTCTATGCGAAACCCCCATTCTCCGTCATTCTGACGTAACTCGGAGTGACTACGAAAGGGAACAATAGTCACAAAATGGCAGCAGCGTTTTTATGAAACAAGAGAGATTGAGTCCACGAAACTGGATGGCATAAATAACTACACAAAATATTGATTCGACTGAGTTTTAATATTTTAGCTCACCAAACGCAAAACCATTGCTAGCAGGCTTATCGCACTGCTGACTTGTGATGACCCGGATACAAGCACTCAGAATTGCATTGTAACTCAAAACAAGACTTTGCAAAGTTAGAGTGAAAACATAGCTTAGGCAAATTTTAACATGGGTAATCACACACAGCTGAACATCATCACAATCATGAGAATAGGCTATGGATACTGAGAAATGAAGAAATCCATGGTGGAAAAGTTGGGAGGAGTGCCCTCTGAAAGAGATTAAAGCCACTCCAGCAGGTGGATGTAACATCAAATATTATTTATTTGATTTGTCTTTTTTATTTAAAACAACAACAACAATAATATATTATAATAAAATATTGATTATGCTAAACCAAGTATTATGAGCCCCACAAATAGCATAACAAATTATTTTGATTCAAAAACATATTCCTTATAGAAGAGATTCAATATTAATTCATACTTTTTTATTATTTTTGGAATATAAATAATTTGCTTCTCTCTTGTTTTTGCATGTGTTCATAAAATCTCACTTTCATGCATTATGTAATCCTTTTACCCTGTGGGAGGGAACAGAGACATTATTGTTTTGTTAAAAATAAAATAAAACAAGTGACTCCAAGCACAACTTCGTAATATGATTACAAAATCTTTAACAGATTTATGAAAATGTCCATTTTCCTAGGCCAGACATCACTTTTGGCCACTGTATATTATATTATTTAATGCTTTGCTATCAGCATAGAATATACTTTCAGCATAGTAGATAATTCCATATTTATTTTTCCTGGATTATAGGGTGATTAAGAACTTTAACAGCATTAAGAATTGCAACAGTGCTCTTCATTTTTTGTTGTTGTCTTTCTTTGAATTTAGTTTTTCAGCCCTATACGAGATATTATTTCTCTCTGCACACCAGACCATATCTGGACACCTGTGACCTGAAGAATGTGAACAACAGTGAGAGGACATATGGCACAGCCCAAGCTTATTTCAGTGAAGAAAGTAAGTCCAAATATTCATAAAACTGCTAATATACAGAATTGTTCATTCATTTCCAGCCTGATACAGTATATATACTGGTTAGTGCTGGTAGTGTAGTTGATTGATTGACCAGTATGTATGTGCTTCACTAGAAAAACCTCGCTACTAAGCTGATTGACAAAGGATTTTGTGCTGGTTATCCTAGATAAGGAGCTAACATTTAAAATGCAATAATATTGTTTATTTGAAAATAACTTATTTATAGTCTAAAAAAAGTGTCAAATTGAATTTTCTGGCAGAGAAATATATGATACTGAAATGTGTGCAAGCTAAATTTTTAGGTAAAATGCTAATGATTCACATCAATATACTGATCTACATTTTTAACTGGTCTGCTATAGACTACAGATGCATCTTTCGATCTGACTGAACTGAAGCACTTTTGGGCTTTCAGGTCCGATTAGTGCTCCTGGGAATGTGAGCATTTTGAATATTACCCAGTATTCCTCAGTGATCACGTGGAGTCCCGTATCTGAGGAAGACTTGCGTGGATTCTTATTAGGTTACTACATCTACTACACTGAGGACAGTAATGAAACATGTGAGTAGAATCTTTATATAATTCACCATCATAAAATGCTTATCAGAGATTCTTGAGAACTGGGACAAAACATGTTAGGTTGGTAAACAGCTCACTGATTATGATTTGAAAAATGTTTTGATGAAATGTAAAGACAATTGGAATTGTACCAAAGCATGGTTTATTAATGTAATGTTATCCACTCTGAAGGCAAGTTTGAATAAATAAATCAGACATAAAACAAAGACATGGCGTGGCATGGACAATTAAAACAGAAACACGGACATGACGCTTACCAACAGTGGTCACAAGAAATATGACAGACATGAAACAAGAACATGAAACTAAACCAAAACAAGACTTGACAGATCCCCCCGTCTTAGGTCGGCCCCTGACGCCAAGACAAAACAACAAAACAAGACAAAAGTTTAGGAGGGTGGTGGAGCAGAGGTGGTCTTGGGGGAGGGATGGTGGGACAGTCCCGTGCAGGACATGGCAATAGCTGGTTTGTGGGCCAAAATTTTCTTGTGGCCTGGAGTGCTCTCAGGACTCTGGTCAGAGTCTGGAGTCCCCTCTGGTTGCTGGTCAGGGGTTGCAGAGGGTTCAGGTGTGAAATCTTGGCTGGTTGTTGCCGATGTGTGTGCTGCCCACACACACAAAATACACACACAAAATAGCCATAGCCACAATGATCAGCGCTGCATCGCCAGTCTGAAGACAGGCGTGGCAGGCCTGATGTGAAGAGATTCAGACTTGGCAGTCCTGTTGTGAAGAGTGTTAGACTCGGCAGGCATGACGTGAAGCGACTCAGGCTTGGCAGGCATGACGTGAAGAGACTCAGGCTTGGCAGGCCTGATGTGAAGAGTGTTAGACTCGGCAGGCATGATGTGAAGCGACTCAGGCTTGGCAGGCATGACGTGAAGAGACTCAGACTTGGCAGGCCTGATGTGAAGAGGCTCAGACTTGGCAGGCCTGTTGTGAAGAGACTCAGACTTGGCAGGCATGATGTGAAGAGTGTTAGACTCGGCAGGCATGATGTGAAGAGACTCAGGCTTGGCAGGCCTGTTGTGAAGAGACTCAGGCTTGGCAGGCATGATGTGAAGCGACTCAGGCTTGGCAGTCATGATGTGAAGAGACTCAGACTTGGCAGGCATGATGTGAACAGTCTTAGACTTGGCAGGAATGACGTAAAGAGACTCAGGCTTGGCAGGCATGATGTGAAGAGACTCAGACTTGGCAGTCCTGTTGTGAAGAGTGTTAGACTCGGCAGGCATGACGTGAAGAGACTCAGGCTTGGCAGGCATGATGTGAAGAGACTCAGACTTGGCAGGCATGATGTGAAGAGACTCAGACTTGGCAGGCATGATGTGAAGAATCTCAGACTTAGCAGGCATGATGTAACGAGACTCAGGCTTGGCAGGCATATTGTGAAGAGACTCAGACTTGGCAGTCCTGTTGTGAAGAGTGTTAGACTCGGCAGGCATGACGTGAAGAGAATCAGGCTTGGCAGGCATGATGTGAAGCGACTCAGGCTTGGCAGGCATGACGTGAAGAGACTCAGACTTGGCAGGCCTGATGACTCAGACTTGGCAGTCCTGTTGTGAAGAGACTCAGACTTGGCAGGAATGACGTGAAGAGACTCAGGCTTGGCAGGCATGACGTGAAGAGACTCAGACTTGGCTGGCATGATGTGAAGAGTGTTAGACTCGGCAGGCATGACGTGAAGAGACTCAGGCTTGGCAGGCATGATGTGAAGAGACTCAGGCTTGGCAGGCATGATGTGAAGAGACTCAGACTCGGCAGGCATGACGTAAAGTGGCTCAGGCCATGGCCTGCTGGCTGTGGTTTGCACTACGGGATTGTGGAGCCCCTCATCCACAATTCCCACAGTAAATGGATTTTACAGAATTTACAGAATTACAGAATTGCATGGTCGATGTATTCAACCAGATTCCAGCTGTTTGACCCTCTAGGCATCCAAGATGAGATTGGTTCATCCAAACCAGCACGGAAAGGTTCTTGAAGGCTTTTTCATTAAAACCCACTAGATAACAAAGTCCACAAAAGTCCTCCACATAACACTCCAGGGAGCAAACACCCTGAGAGAGCCACAAGAGCTGAACTGCTGGGTTCATATTAGAGATCAAGTATACTGTAAAAATATCCACTGAAGCCAACTGAAGTTTGAAGAAAGAAACCAAGTGCAGCTTTAATTCCCAAAACAAAATCAAACATAAAACAAAGACATGGCATGGCATGGATCTCAAAACAGAAACACAGACATGACGCTTACCAACAGTGGTAACAGGAAAAATAACAGATTTGAAACAAGATCATGAAACAAAACCATAACAATAAATGACAATTAAGGCCCAATATACTCACAGTGAAATTCTTTTCCATTCTTCGATTAGGGGTAAAAAGAAGTTAGAAATAACTTTGCAGTGGTATACTGCTGTCTTCTAAATAACAAAATAAAAACATAACAAAAATGACAGAGAGAAAACAGCAGTTAAGAAAACATCTGTTCATTGCGATGTGGATTTTTGCATGAGCTCAGCAATTTGGCATTCCAGTCAACTTAAGTCATGTCACATTTATTAATATAGCAGATTTACAATATTAAACATGAAAACGTGTCAGTGTTCCTTTTAAATGAGAATGACAGTTCAATTTCTACTATAAAGCAGCTCTCCAGTGTTTATATCATCACTCGCGGATAGCTGACCTCAACGGACTCTACAGAGGGAATGAACAGGAGAATATTTCCAGAAGAAGGTGGTGTTTCAGACCCACACCTACCTATTACATCATTGCCATGAACCAATGGTTGTTCGATATTGTTTACCAGCCAGAGCGTTCGTTTTGGCAAAATGTTTCAAATTTTCCTGAAACAAACACAAAACAAGCTTGATCTTCGTCATACCAGTTCGCTCTTCGATTGCCCTTGAAATATATATTCAGGGCCTTTTGGGCAAATAAATAAATATATGGAATGAATGAATGAAGTTAAAATAAAATGAATGAAACCTTTTTTTTTTGTCTCAGTTCTCACGAAAGAATCAGTGAAATGCACGATAATACGGATATAAATGTGACATTTTTGGCTGTTTTCTATTAAATTTGACATTTACAGCATTTAAAGTGGATCCCAGCCTAAACAGTTTTAAGCTGCTGAATCTTAAAAGCAACAGTGCGTACCGTGTACAGCTGTCTGCATTTACAGCGGCTGGAGAAGGAGAGCGCAGTGATTTCAAACACTTTGTCACAAACCCGCCAGGTAAACTCATAACCCATATGGAAAAGAAACAGAAAAAACTTGTAAGAATTTCCTATTGTCTAGAATAGTAAATGTTTATGTTTTATATGCATTATATGTCTTATGAGAGTTATATGTCTCATATTATGATTTACTCATGAAAGTGGCCACTTTCGCATTTTTTCTCATACAACGTAATTATATGAATTAAGTATGAATCAAACAAACAATATATATGCTGTTTATAAGGAAAGTACATGGCAAAGTATGTTTTTCGTATATGTTCCATATAATTTTTGCATTTTTAATTACTATGTAAAACATGTCTTAGTTATAAAGACATATACATTTTTGTATTAATATTTACAATTACATATATCTTTCTTGTGCGTAAAGTATATCTAATTTAAACATAAAATATGCTTTCTTTATAGGTTTTTTATATGTCAGCCAAGTAACATGTCCATGTAAAATCACATACTTTTTATATATGAATACCATTCTATATAGGTTTTTGTATGTAATGTCTATTAATATTTTCATGTAAACTATGCTTTCTTTATGTTTTTTTTTATAAAATTCTTACGTCAGCCAATGAACATAGCAGAATTAAAAACATACACTGAAAAAGTGTCTCATTAGATCAAAGTAAACAAAAAATTTGCGTCAACTTGTTACATCTAATTGATTTACTTGTCAACTTAAAATTATTACTTTGAAGAGAATTAAATATCCATTACTCAGCCAAAGCAAAACGTATCTTTGAATAAAATAAAGTTTAAGTTTAATGAAGTCTCAAATTATACTTTGTCTCAATGTCTTGCCTTTGTATTAACTCAATTATTTTACTTTACATCTAACCAAATATTAAAATATTAATGTAATATAAAGAAATGTATTTACTTTCAGAATGTGTAATTTTATCATCTAAGAAAAATGACTTCAAGCATTAAACTTTTGACAATTTATTTGGTCACAATACAAATGTTTTTACAATGCGTACAGTATCCTCATTTAAATACACTCTGTCTAACAATGTAAACGCATCGTAAACTTGAACATTTTTGTCATAAAACATTTCTACAATGTGTATACACTGTAGCGAGTCAAGAGTTGGAATTGCGAGTATTGAAAACGATCAGGATAGATTGATTTTTTAGCATCTATTTTGTCTCTATCTCCGCTGGGGTCTGCCCACTTTTTTTTAGCATTTTTCAAATATTGCCAGTGGGTGGAGTCAAGCTCTGACCCGGGGTTTAGTTCCCCTTTAAGATTGTACGAGTAAATCTATCCAATAAAATAGTAAAAAATTAATTTTTATTTACAGTTAGATTTTCAAATTTTTGTGTATGCAGGAAATATTCAAAATTGCCATGTAAAAATAAAAAAAGACCCAGTCACTCATTTCTTGCCGTGGAAAGATTTCATTTTACACTTAATAAGTATATGACATTATACAAGTTGCATATTTACATTTTAAATTTAATCTTTTTAAATTAGCTAAGTTTTTTAAGATGCTACTAATGCTAGTTTAACTCCGCTTCATCAAATGTTTTTGACTGTAGAAACTCATATGAAATTATATAATTTCATACATAAAAAGTTTTGACGAAACAAGCAGGTTTTTATACTGCCGCTTGTACCAAGAGCGTGGTGAGCTGAAACCTGTGTATGTCACGAAGTGCGGAACATCCAATAGGAAAATTCAACTGCAGTAGCCACCGTTCAACCTGAAGAGGGCAGCACTAAGATGTCTTTACACCATATATTGTAGAAATAAAACACTTTATACACAAATGTCAAAAAAGTTACTTGAATCGATGACTGGTATTAATAAAGATCCATTCTTACAGATCATTAACTAAAAAAAGTTGGTTTAGGGTTTAGTTACTCTTTAAATAACAATTATAACCCATGTAATCATTTTTTGAGACAATGCTAGTCATAAAATCTTAGAAATGCCATAAATGATTTTTGGTAATATCATCATGTGCCATGTACTTTAATGTCTCATATATGTGACATCTTATGTCTATTTGTCTTGTAAGGTTTTTATACAATATAACATAATTTTGGTTTCACTAATGATTGCCCAACTCATATAACTTTGATGTTACGTGTATCTACTAAGATTATTGTATGTGGATTTACTGTCATATATAATAATTATAAGTTCCCAAATTATCTTAAATCTCATATTACACAATTTTACTAAGGATTTTGTGTCTTGTTTGACTGTTATATATATTACTTACAAGTTTCAGATAAAAGATATAAACATTTAGTAAAATGTGTCTATATCTTTTCCATCATGAGATGCTTGTCATTGAGCTGCTATTCAATGTTTATCTGCCTTACAGCTGTTCATGATACACAGTAAATGTGTTTGAATATGTGTCTGTCTGTCAGAAGGTTTGTTTTCGAATTACATGAATTATAAAATGTCACAAATGCATTGACAACATGGCTTGTTCCGACAGAATTCACTGCTTTGAGCAGCATTATAGCTGCGGTGATTGTGGGAATAATAATTCTTTTACTAGCGGTTCACCTCAGCTGTCGGCTTCTGCACAGGTAAAGACACACGCATTTCATTTTCCGAAAGACTGACACTATATGACCAATAGCTAATGTAAAGCTCAATGTGGATTTTTACAGAGCCAAGAAACTGATGTGGCCAAGTATACCAAATCCTGAGAATAGCAATGCGGTTCAGAAAATTGAAATTGCTTATGAACTGGTAAGAAGTATAATGACAATATACATGATGCAATATAATGACAATATAATAATATAATACAATATAAGACAATATAATGATGTGATGAGAATATACTAAAACTAATGAGGGCGTGATGACCTCAGATGCTAATACTGTGGTTTACATGGTATGCCAAGGTACTGAATATTTGTATTCACGTTGTTCCGTGTTTTTTGAAAAACGTTTATAAAATAACATTTTAAATGTAATGACACTAAAAATGCCATGTGGTGTAACCATAAATAAAACAGTAATAACATATTTCCTTTACACATTGAATACTTGTGATTGAACACATCCAATGATTGCTTTCAAACATAGTTTTGCCATTTCTTTTCAAAAACTCAAAAAGTATTTATTATATTATTAAATCAACCTTTCAATAAAAAGGTGCAATTATCTGTTTTAAGAAACTTATTGAGCTTAACATTTTTTAAATATTAATAAGCAGTTTTGTTGAAACATCTAAGAAATAATACTTAAGGATTATGCCAAACTACTGTTTATTTGCACCAAGGCTGCATTTATTTGATCAAAAATACAGTAAAACCAGTGATATTTTGAAAGATTACAATTTTAAATAACCATTCTTCAATTTGAAAATGTAATTTATATTTCTGTGACGGCAAAGCTGAATTTTGAGCTGCACTCTTTACTCCAATCCTCAGTGTCACATTATCCTTCAGAAATGATTGAAATACTGATTTGGTGCTCAAGAAACATTTCTTATTACCAATGTTGAAAAGAGTTTGCTGCTTAATAATTTTGTGGAACATGTGAAACTTTTTTTTTTTTTTTTTTAAGAAATCTTTGATCAATAGAAAGTTTAAAAGATAGCATTTATTTGATATATATATATATATATATATATATATATATATATATATATATGAAGAGTTCAGATGCAAAAGCCTCTAAATGCCATTTGAAATTTTCTTCTAAATGACCATTTTTATCAAGCTTGTATATTTAAGTTCAGTAATTTCACTTAAATGACAATTAATAGGTAATCTTCATTGCCATTTAAGTGAAATTACTGAACTTAAATATAGACGAATCCGGCGAAACTACCGGAAGTAAGCGGGCGGCATTACTGCTGTTGCTGGGTAGCGTTGCGCCATTGCCTCCTATTGTTTTAGTTGCAACTTGCGTCCACTGGAATAAACAGCCTGCGATTTACGATTGTCTCTAACGTTGCAACGTTACCCCTTGTATAATGTCGAGTGGATAAACAGTTTCCTTTATAAATTGTTTCAATGGTGGCAGTAAAATTTCAATTTTGAAGAGAAAACATTGTGAATACCCCGGGTCGACTGCCCCTGTCTTGTGCCGTACGGAGATTTCCTGGGCGAGTACAAGACGTGGACATTCGCGTATAATAACAATTATTTAATGACATAAGTAAAAAAATAATATGTGATATAGTGATCAGCAAAATCTCCTCTCTTGCTATTTTTTCTGTTCAATTAACATGCTATGGTCATTAAATGGCTTTCCTGAGCTAAATGTAACGTTATGTGACATAATTGTTCTCTTGCTGTTATACTGACCTCTTTCCATGGTTTAAAAACACTAATTGGTCGATATTATGTATACTTTCTAGCTGTAACGTTACCTTACCCTTGCCTGTTGCAATTTGAAAATGAGATAAATAATGGACACAAAGGACAAACATGAATTTGTTTATTTGATTTCATTCATTCATTTATTTAAATAAAGATTTAAATCACAAGATGGCAGCCTACACAGAACGCTCGTCGGATTCGTCTATACAAGCTTGATAAAAATGATCATTTTAGAAGAAAATTTCAAATGGCACTTAGAGGCTTTTGCATCTGAACTCTTCATATACCATGTTCCTATGGTATTTATAACTGTATCACCATGGTACTGTGTCGAAAAAGCCACGGACACCATGGATCCTCTAGGACTACTAAAATGTTTAAGTTTTAATTCATAATGTGATGTTTGAACAGTGTTCGTTATATGGACTTTGAATCCTGGTAACTTTCTTTCTTTTTTCTCTGTAGGGTATCCTGGAGCCACTGAACAGGCAGCGGTTAGAGGATAGTGAGGGATGTGATTCCAGTACAGTGTGTGTTGTTGAGAGCAAAAGCAAGGTGACTCCACTCAGCAGTCCTCCCATTTCTCACGCTGGTATGAAGCCCACCATCCTTCTTCTCAGTGAAGATCAGGACAGCCCATCCATCCTGGATGAGATCACACCCCCAGACACACCAACACAAGTCCCCACCAGAGATTCTGTTTCCACAGGGTCCTTCCCTATGGACTTTGGTATGACAGACTCCACTTTTAGCACTTCTGTTGACAATGGCATCACAAGTTTAGAAAGCAAAGACCCCGAAGAGACCATCTCCAACATGACACGGTCAGACTTCAACCCAGCGTCCCAACCTGCTGTTGTTTTCATGAGTGATTACACCACCATGGAGATCTTCCAGCAGGTCACTATGCTTGGGATTCAGGGTCCATCCATCCAAACAGTGAAACCAGAATTTGTTTCTGTACATCCAGGGCAGGATTACATTCAGCAGTCCTGTTTTTCAAGAAATAGACACTCTAATATCCCATCAGGGCCATGTAATGGTGATGAAGTTTTGAACCCAGAAATCACAGTGCTCTGAAGTGCATTTATCCAGTCTACGGGCTAGCCTGACGATGTCATACTCAGATTCTAGTCAGAATGTGAGTCTGATACTGCTCCATTGCGCTGTGATAATGGGGCGCGTTTCAACCAAACCAGGAAAGAAAATCCCTCTGGACTCAATTGGATCGACAATGCCTTGATCGCGGTTCTCTGTTACTTTTTTAAAATGAATGCGCATCTTCCATAACAGACACGATGGCTGAATCTACACATCTAAATTCTCCAGCGGCAGCCACCCTTTGTTGTAAAGGAATTCATTTTACAACAAAAGCACTATTTGGTGACGTGGATGATTACATTACGGTTGATCATTAGTCCATCATTGTATAAAGCCCGCCCTGACAATTTGATTGGTGCGAACAGCTTTGGTTTGGGCATACTTGCTTTACAACGGATCAAGTCCAGACCGAACGTCCCATCCTCAAATGTTGTGGACAAGGGCTAAGTTCGGCTGGCATCCAGGCTATCATAAGGCTTCACTAGATCCGAGGAATAAAGGGATAACCCCTAGCACCACCATTCAGTGACACAGAGTCTCGTTCCCTTTTCTCAGAGAGCCGAGGTTATGTTAGGTAACCGGAGATGTTTTTCGGTTCGGTTTGAATATCGTTTCACCCCTACTGTTCACACTAAATATGACTATATTATTCCAATCCACAAGTTTCCTACGCCCCATGAGGCCTTGCGTCAAAAGTGGGCGCGACTTCCGGTTTGAAGTAAACAATGCGCTACTTGACATGCTTGACACTCGTTCATTCAACAGTTGACAGTCATTCAAGTTATAGCGATCCAAACTAGCTAACGATGTGGGAACACAACCTCAACGAAATTCAAAAGGGTGAAATGACAGTACCTTTACCTCCGCAGTAGTTGATTGGGAGTATTATAATAACATTATTAATAATCAATACTGATCAAGGCATGTTGACAGACAGTTGTGCGAGCTGACAAACAATTAAAATAAAAAATACACACTTAGCAGTCATTGTGCTTTGGAGTTTATTCAAAATTATAAATGAATGTGCTACTTGAATACATTAACTGGCACATTTGGTATCCTGTCAACACAGGCTTTGATCCTGAGTTTAGGTGTAACATCAGTAGTGAACAGCCAAACACATGCTGATAGAGTTTATAAAATATTAAGATTTTAAACAAATGTACACAGGATGATTCGTTGTCTTTTGGGAGGTTGATGGAAACTTCAGTCGTTGGCAGGATCACTGTGATTTCGTTTTCAGCTTATGTTCAAAACAATCCCGTTTAAGCCACTGAATTAGTTTAGTCCGGTTATACATACAACCGCAAACAGCACATGTTGTCCCTGAGCTCCGTAACGACATCTCTCACAAAGATTTGCGTCTTTAAATAGTAAAATAATTCTCCGAAAAACAGCTAGCCTCTTCGCTAACTAACACACAAAATACCATTGGAATGCTACTTCCGCCGCCTCACCGGAAGTTTCACCCACTTTATTTTTTACATGAGCGCCCCTCGGAAACTTGTGGATAGGATATGCACAAAATTGGACTTGGACTGATGGTCTGTGTCTGAACAAGGGTTAAATTTGTTTACTTCAAAAATCTAAATTTTGAAATGCACACGATTTTTTGAATTATGTATTATTCTTTCTCATACAGAGCAAGAGAATGGGGCCTGAAAGTGTGAAGTTTCAAAAAGTGGCAAAACGCACCATTAAAGCAGTTCATATTTCAGTAAGCCTTGTTTTAAACATCAGCCATGTGAACATTTTCAGTGATTGAAGTTACAATGTAATGGAAACAGCGACAGTTCTTCTGTATTGTGACATCAGCGTAGCTGATTATTGTGGGGGGAAAAATGTAGGACAGGTTAAATTCATTGGTTGCTGATTGGATGGAGGCAAATCTTAATGTACTGTAAGCTTGCAGTCGATTGCAAGAAAAGGGATAAACAAAAAGGTCAAATA
Source organism: Pimephales promelas (assembly GCF_016745375.1). The sequence goes on from NW_024121987.1 coordinate 25,307,091, forward strand.
AATGAATCATGCATGGAAAAAATGTTCAAAAATTTCAAAAGAATGCATTTACAGTATAGATTTTCATTTCATGCCAACTTTTAGTTGGTTTCTCATTCAAAGCTATTACATAATTTTGAAATTTAGCATACAAGTCGTACGGACCACTTTTATTCTCATTTACTTTCACTGTATGTATTCTTTTATTTCCTGTTCATGTATAATAAACATATTTCTCTGCATTTGAGTGTTTCATGTTTTATATTTTAAAATCGTAAGGACTCTTACACATTTAAAGTCCCCGTGAACCGGAAGTTGCAAACGATTTTTCTCCAGTGCTGTGACGTATTTCCAAGTGAAACGGAATATTGAACAGAGGGCAGGGTTTTACTCTAGCGCTCCTCCTCTCCATCTCTCGCTCATAGCAAACTAACGGTTTGAGGGGAGTGGTTAAGCGTTTCCCCACCTAAACTGTGAAACCTACGTCATCAGAAAAAGAAACCGTTCCAGACCGGAAGTAACTTTTCAGATTTTGATTAAAGATTACTAAGGTAAAACATTTTTTTTAATATATATTCACTTGCACGGATTAATTGTTCACCACAAGACTAGTAATATGCGCTAACAAAGTACATAGGTTCAATTTTGATTTCACAGGGACTTTAAGTTCAAGGTGTTGACACTTGCTTACAGATCAACCACTGGCTCAGCTACCTCCTACTTTCACTCACTCTTAAGAGTCTACATCCCTTCCAGAACCCTACGATCGATCTTATGATTAGGGTTGCCACCTTCAGTGAGGCAAAATAAGGGACACCCATACACGAGATAAATAAATAATTAAATTAAATTTTTTTTTAAAAAATGTGTCGTATGGAACTGATTATTTCAACATGCCAACTTGACAGCTGTAAAAAGGGGCACGAAATCGACCCAAATCGCGGAATTCGATTCGTGGTGAAGGTTTCAAGCGTGTTCCGTCTTTTCCATGGCAAAGTGAATTTTAGTTAAATGCAATACATTTAATCATATGTATTAACTCGTTTCATCTGACTCCATAAAATGAAAAGGGTTTATCAATGATATCTGTGCATCATTTAGTAGTTAATGCTTGACTATTACTTTTAACTTAATGAAAATAAAGTCAAAGTCTGTTAGAATAGCCAAATATAACAATTTATTATGTCAGGTAAATGTATTATTACAATTCCACAAGATAATCAGAGCAAACCATCAATTGTTTTAGGACAAAGGAACTTTACCCAACATACTACATGAGCTGAGCCTTGAAGACACAACATCACGGGCTGATCTGAATACAGAAAGCAGCCATGAACTCTTGTGCATTTTCCTTAAATAGAGCCAAACCTTACCTGATCTAATCACCAAATTTACCTGATCCAATCACCAAACTACAATGGACTGAAACCCCCACCATGTTTACTGGGGGAAGGAGAGTTTGCATTCAGACAAAAGGTAGAAAGTGATTAACTCAAAGACACACCCTTTTGTGTGCAAGATATTTCTATATTCTTAAAAACCTTATTACCTTTTCTTTAACTTCTTTGGAAATGAGACATTATTACCAGTCACCCTGAGACTTTTGAAATGATTCTAAACAGTCCTTTAAGATTATCACATTCACATTAAAAACACATATTCTTGTGTGAGCTTCCTCTGCAAGAGTGTGTGTGTGTGTGTGTGTGTTGTTCAAGCAAGGTCCTCTTGTCTCCAGAAGACACTGGTCACTGATTATATCAACCAGTTCCAGTTTTCTAGTCTTACAGATTCCCTCCTTGACCCCAATGGGTCAGTTTCAGACACTTAGGGGTCACAGACACAGTAAGACGTTTGTTGTAATCCTAGGTGTAATTCAACAATTGTATCTTTGCAATGTTGGCATCTGTTGACGCTCAGAGGGCTTTGTTCACCAGCAGAACACCTGTTCTCATCAGGCATAAGTAGCATGAGTCCAGCAGGTGGATGAGGCGTTCAGGCTTTCTTCTGGTGATGTGAGCAAAGTTCATAGAGTCAATCTGGACTTTCAGTTGGCGTGTCGTTCCTTCATGAAGACACTCACGTTTTCCTGGCACCTTCCCCATAACGATAATCTGTCCCTTCTCGACCAATCCTGTCACCTCCAGCGGTGCGGTTGTCTGGACAGACCTCAGTGGGTGAACGGGCTCTCTGTGAGACGTCTGAAAAGCATCTTAAATGTCTGCTTCACGATTGAAACACATATGAACTTGAACTCATGAAGAAATGCATAAAAACGCAACAAAACAAAATCATGTCATGTTTAATGTAAAATACCATGTTCCTTTCAGCAAGTGTGCTCATATTTTTCTCAGAGTATTGAATGGTAAGGATGTCTCATATTAAATATCCAATTCTTAAATATATTTTTTGGTCTGAATTCTAAAAAGGAAATGCAGCAAGAGGTCAGTGTACTCAAAACAATCAAATAGTTTCTCTGACAAGAAGTCATGTAATAAAAACAATCAATGTTCAACAAATGAATATGTATATAACAATCAGTGTTTGTTCAGGAATCTTCCAATGCAAGCCACTTTTGCAAATCTAGGAAGTGACTTGGAACATTCTTAAATGTATTCAAGAATGGAGATTGTTCATTCCTTACAACAGGTGTGAGAGTGTGTGTTTGTGTGTTTGTGTGAGGGCGCGAGTGCGTCTCTGTGTGAAAGTGTGTGTTTTTTCGTCTGAGTGTGAGTTTGAGCATTTTTGTGAGAGAAAGAGAGAAGAGTGTGTGTGTGTGTGTGTGTGTGTGTTTCCAATGTTTTTCCATGAGTTGGCAGAGTGTGGTGAATAGCGTGTGCTATGTCATGGGATCAGCTTCCCATCCTTATGTGTGTGAAGCTATCCGGATCTGTAAATGTGAAGATGCACAATAAATCTTTAGTGAAGTGACACTATTGGACTCTATGTCATCTTCATCTTATGATGTGTAATGTTCAGTCTGGATAGACTTGATCTATTCCATGTGATGATGTTGTGAGGGTGTTGTGATGGAGGAGTGTGTTCAGTCAGTGTTCATGTCTAGGAGATGGGTGGAATTCTACTGTATAACAATTGTGTTGCAAAATTTAGTTCCAGTTCTAAACTGGGAGGCCATCTAATGTAGTGATGTGTTGTTGTGAGATGTAAAGGCCACTTGAATTGTCTTTTCACCCATCTCCCGAATCTCAGGTTATGTTCAAACAATCATGGAGATCGGCCGTCCCGGCGTCCGTCCTCCGAGGAATTGCAGAAGTAAACCTTAGAGGAGGATCCCTCCTTGTAAATTCGCTTTCTTGGAAGGTTGGCAATTACCTGTGCCACACCTAAGAATTAAAACACACCTCCGCCCTTTTGGCACAGGGTATTAGGTCAACGAAATCCAACTGTAAGGATTAATTTCACACTTCTCCAATTAATGCCTGCTTGGCGATTACAATATAATGTATATTCGAATTTAAGAATATAAATGAAATTATTATTTCTGGTCTCTGGAAAAAAAATGTTACAGATTCGTTAAATTTAGATGTTAAAACTATTAAGCTATTTGCTATTGGGCTGCTACCCGACTAGCAAATGACGCTAATAGCTGAAGGCCTTGAGTGACCAAAGTTGTTAGCTCTGTGAGGGTTTTAGATGTATTTGAGCTTTGGTTCCTTGCAGAGCGCTGGTTTGTGTCATCAGAGTGTGGTCGTCTGCGTTTTTTGAAATAGGGAGGAGGTCTGCCTCTGCCCAACGACCAGCACTTTTCCTCTGTATGACCTGTTTTGTGACAGGAATTACAGAATCTGCTCAGTTTGCCACCGTGTGGCTTTCTGAATTCTCCTGCAAATGGAGGATTTTCATGACATTCTATCACAGCAACCTCACCATGTATTTGTTTTCGTGACTCAATTCTTGTTGCCCAGCTAACAATTCCTTCGAATGTATTTTTTGCTGGAGAAGCACCATACATGAGCGATTGCTGTACTTGCGGCCCTGCATTTGTAAGTAGTAATTCAAGGAGAGTTGCATTGTTGTGGTTAACACCTTCAATTCCAGAATACTCCTCAAACAGTTCAAACATTTTCTCTGCATATGTCTCAAACGATTCTTCAGTACTCTGTTTCCGATTAAGAATCAGTTCCCATCCAACAGGACTACAACCACGTAGATCGCGCAGACATTGTTTTAATCTATTTAAGATTTCACTCTCAGGCTCGTTTTGATGCATTGACTGCACAATGGTGCCTGTCATCAAAGCCGGTGGTATCTTATAGTTCAGGACATCTGGAATTGAGCTGATAACAATTTGCCAAATATCTTTTGGTTCAAGCTGAAATGCATGTTTTAGGCTAACAATGCGTCTCCACCATGGTTCGAATGGCCCTTTCAAAGGGAATGGTCCGATCTCTGCTTTAAACGAACTACATTCAGTTACCGTTAGAGGACGCCGAATGGTTGACTCTGTGCCGTTTGGGTGCCGTATCACCTTAAAGGCTGAAACAGACACTTCGTTCAAAACTTTATCGCATGCTTCATCTGTCTGAAAAGGTACCGGGTTATTAGAGCAGGCTGACTCATTTAAGAAGCGCACATTTTTAGTCCCATCGCTGTTGAGCGTTTTGGGAGAAATGGACTTTTCAACAATTAGTTTAGCCTTAAGATCTGCAATGGTGTGTTTGTGATTTTTACACTTTTCAGTCAGGGCTAACTGCTCAGCTAGTAATCTATCTAGCTGTGTTTGAAGATCTTGGATCTTTTCCTCAGACATTTTTGCCTCTGCACTTTTAGAATGCATTTCTTCACATTTAGCATCTATAAGCGAAGTTAGAAATGTTGTTGACTTATCCAGCCGTTTATAACTTATGAAGTTTAAAGCCTCAATTATTTTATCATGTTTTGATTTCTTCTGCTTGCTACCCACTGTTTCCCACCAAGTGAGAATTTCACTGTCAATAGCGTCCATGTCAAGACCTTTTTTACTGAGTTTATGCAATGTAGGCTCGACCTTTTCGGCCCATAGTGTAAACAGGACAGAATCTTTAAACATTTTCCAATTTATATTTGGGGAAATTTCTTTCCCTGAAGCTTTGAATATAAAAATGTTTTTGTTTTAGGATTAATGATTTGCGCATTCACAGTTTCTGCTCAAAATTTTCAAGAATTAATGAGCATTGTGAATCATATTATAACCACATTCGGCATAGACACACACATGTGTTTAATTCAGTTCACAGGATACATATGGCCTTGAATACAACATCAACAGCCTTTACCTAAGTGTTCCAAACACTTACAGTAAAGCAATCCTGTGTTTAAAGAGTAAACTTACATTAGCCTATGTGCACATAGAGTAGCACAAACAACTATACAGTGTGTTCTATGAGTGCGTTACATTGTGAAGCACAACTCCAAATTTGAAAATACAAACTATTGCATTATTGCTTTTTAATCCCATCTGTGTTACAGTGGAAGCTTTCAAATGCAATATAAAGTTTGCCAAGATTAGTTTATGTTAATTATAGAATATTATTCAATGTGGCCTCCGGCCCATGGAGGGCTAGTCAAACAAAGGGTTAAGCGTTTTTGAATGCAGCATGTCCTTAGCATTAGCCTTATTTCAGAAGCCGCATGGCTTTAGCATTAGCATTAGCATCATTGTTCAAGCAGCATGGTTTTAGGATTTATCATTAGCCTCGTTTTGGAAGCAGCATTGGCAATACTAGCATTTCTCTTAGCCTCGTTTTTTTGAGTAACGTTAAGTCTACCCGAAAATCATTTGAAAGATGTTATTTCAAATTTAGGTTTCTTTTCTTTTTGCTTAATCAAACAAGGATATCTTTAAAAACAAGGGTTTTACACTTTTATCTGCGCGCCGCGGCCGTTATCATGTCCTCACGTTTTAGTTTCGGACTAAACAAAGGGCTTCCGACCCGCAACCACGGCAAACAACATTTTCTCAACACTTTTCAAAAGGGTAGAAAAATGTGACTTACCACAGCGTCAGAAGAAAGGAAGATGTTCAAACCTCTTGTTGATTTTAAGATTCCCGTACTTTGTTGGAAAGGACGTTGCTCGCTAAATCCATCTGTTGCGATCACGGAGGCGTGTCACCACTGTAAAAAGGGGCACGAAATCGACCCAAATCGCGGAATTCGATTCGTGGTGAAGGTTTCAAGCGTGTTCCGTCTTTTCCATGGCAAAGTGAATTTTAGTTAAATGCAATACATTTAATCATATGTATTAACTCGTTTCATCTGACTCCATAAAATGAAAAGGGTTTATCAATGATATCTGTGCATCATTTAGTAGTTAATGCTTGACTATTACTTTTAACTTAATGAAAATAAAGTCAAAGTCTGTTAGAATAGCCAAATATAACAATTTATTATGTCAGGTAAATGTATTATTACAATTCCACAAGATAATCAGAGCAAACCATCAATTGTTTTAGGACAAAGGAACTTTACCCAACATACTACATGAGCTGAGCCTTGAAGACACAACATCACGGGCTGATCTGAATACAGAAAGCAGCCATGAACTCTTGTGCATTTTCCTTAAATAGAGCCAAACCTTACCTGATCTAATCACCAAATTTACCTGATCCAATCACCAAACTACAATGGACTGAAACCCCCACCATGTTTACTGGGGGAAGGAGAGTTTGCATTCAGACAAAAGGTAGAAAGTGATTAACTCAAAGACACACCCTTTTGTGTGCAAGATATTTCTATATTCTTAAAAACCTTATTACCTTTTCTTTAACTTCTTTGGAAATGAGACATTATTACCAGTCACCCTGAGACTTTTGAAATGATTCTAAACAGTCCTTTAAGATTATCACATTCACATTAAAAACACATATTCTTGTGTGAGCTTCCTCTGCAAGAGTGTGTGTGTGTGTGTGTGTGTTGTTCAAGCAAGGTCCTCTTGTCTCCAGAAGACACTGGTCACTGATTATATCAACCAGTTCCAGTTTTCTAGTCTTACACAGCTCAACAATAAACCACGAGAAAAAATTAGATCAAGTATATGTGAGCTTGCAACAGAAAACATTTTATATTATTATTTTACATTTTATTATTTTACTCTTATTTACTTATATAAACTCTTCTGTAGCTATATGTTAGGGATTACAGAACCATTAATCATGTTTTGACAATTATGCATGGATTGTTCTTATTTACTAAAATTGATTTTGAATTTGACTTTGAAATTGTTATGTAATTGTCTATTTTTTATTTAAATAATGTAGCACTTTTAAAACTTTCTTTTAATTGCCATAAAGTGTGTATAACAGATAGGATCACAATTTAGTATGCATATATGATTAATATTTAATAATGCAAATTATAATGTTTAAATTTATTAATCTGTTTAATAACATTAACAAATAGGTTACCTGTCTACCAAGCTCTGTATATTAATATTATATATTTATTTTCCAAAGAAAAAAAAACAACAACAAAAAACCATAGGCCTATACCTTTAAAAGCAAGGATTGGTCTGTCACGACCATAGGTCACGGCATGCTGCTTTGAGTCGCATGTTCTCTAGACTCATCATGGAAACAAAGACACTAAAATGCAACCACGGGCAAATTATTTACTCTACTTCTTGTGAAATTGATTCCATTATAATTAGGCTATTAGTATTATCTATAGCCTACTGTAAAATTCTTATTTGTTTATGTGTGGGTCTATGTAAAATTATGTCTGTTGATATGACTATTTGTATTATTGGTAAGAAAATCTATTTATTATTTATGTATTCAGACATAGGCTATTGTTAATTCTATTATAGCCTATGGAATTCTCTGGGTTTGTTAAGCAAGTTATTTTTCTCCACAACATTCACATTTTTATTATTAAATATGTATTTAATATCTATCTCTCTCTTATTTCTTATTATAACTTATTTAGGCTACTCATTTCCACTGACACTTTCCAGCGAAGTATTTGTTTCCTCACACTCTCGTCGTTACTTTTGCATACGCTTTCGTTTCAGAGGTGAACAAAACTCTATGGCTAAAGACCCGCCCTCTTCTGACTCTGATTGGCCCTGAACCTGATGGTGTTAAACAAACCAATCAAACCAACAATGGCAGCGCGTATTACCCAATCAAGGGTAGAATAGGACGCGTCTTCACAGAATGCGGGTGGCATGATTTGCATGGGATCATGCGTTCGGAAATACGGGACAAATCGCGTCCCGTATTGATTCAAAACGGGACGCGCTTTTTATTTCACAAATACGGGACGATTCCGTATTTTAAGGGACGGGTGGCAACCCTACTTATGATGGAAATAAACTGAACCCATGGTTTTAACTGCAAATATCTTACGACTTGGAATTTAATGAATCAAACAAAGTCCCTGTGAAATCAAAATTGAACCTATTTACTTTGTTAGCGCATATTACTAGTCTTGTGGTGAACAATTAATCAGTGCAAGTAAATATATATAAAATATATTTATCTCAATATTCTGTTCAATATTCCTCTGTTCAATATTCCGTTTCACTTGGAAATACGTCACAGCACTGGAGAAAAATCGTTTGCAAATTCCGGTTCACGGGGACTTTAAAACTAGAAACTTGGCATGTCACACAAGCACCACTCACATTTTGTTCACACAATGTAAAGAGCTGCACATTCAGAAAAAAATCATTTGTCTGTAATAAACTGGAAGTATAACCTCTTTAATGTCATGTTAGGGAAAATCATTTATACATGTATATCTAAATAGATGCAGAGAATCACACAATGCTCACAAACCAATATAATTGAGAAGACATTTCATTCTTATTCATATTAGTTCTGCTGCTAAAGAGTACTGTATATAATTCTATATACCCACATAGAAAATTAGACTGAACAAAAAATACTTAATATAAAAAATAAATAATATTCAGAAGCTTTAAATTGTAGTAAATGAGACTGTTAATAATTTTACCGTACTCATCAATCGGTAAAGGCTTCTTAGAAAACCCATTAAAACATCTGAATATATATCACACAATACTAGTATGAAGAGATTAATGTCGGTCTCTGTATATACTGGTTCATACTAAATACTGTTAAAAAATAAGGATAAAACTATGCATTTTACACGCTTTGTTATAATGCTAAATAAATAACCCCTTTTGACTTGATTTACCGTTGTTAAATATTCTGTTGCCACAGTCTCTGTCTAGGCACTTTCAACGCACTGTACTGAAACCGTTCACTGGGAGTGTTATTCTACACACGTGCTAATTGCATTTTTGTTTTTTACGTTAGTAAATGGTACTGATGGAAAAGAACAGGGTGAATGAAAAAAGGGTGAATCTTCAGGTACCCCAAAATCAATTGCTACCATTTTCATGACAATTAATGACAAATGCCTTTCCACTTTTCAGCATACACATACAGTACCGGTCGAAAGTTTTCTACATTACTATTTTTAATGTTTTTGAAAGATGACACTTATGCGTTACTGTTTCCAACACAGATAATAAATCAGCATTTTACAATGCTTTCTGAAGGATCATGTAACACTGAACATGTTACTACTTTTTCTGTATTTTTATCAAATAAATGCAGCCTTGATTAGCGCAAGACTCTTGTGATCGGTACTGTTCATACATTCATCACAATTGTGCTTAAATTGTGCTTAAATGTCATGAAAGTAATCACAAACAAACATCCTAAAGATAGGCTTCATTGTCTTTATGCAAAATATATTACTTTGATGACCCAATAATAATGGCTTTGTTTTAGTAAGATGGACCAAAAAAGATGCAAATAAGCATAAAATGTTATCTTTCCACAAGAGAGTAAACACAAAGAGACATGCAAAAGAAAACAAATCCAAAACGGATTAAAAAAAGTGACCTGAATACAAGCACCTTCGTTCAACATACCGCATCTCTCCACACATGTAGATCTATCCAAAACTTTACATTTTCATCCATATGAATATCATATGACAGGTAGCATATTCACAGCAGTAGAAAATGTTTTCAAAAGCCTACAATCACACAGCAATAGGACGCAAGAGAAAGCACTTTAAAAAGTGAGACAGTTGTTAAAGTATGATACATAATGTGATGTGCTCTCCAGACTTGGCATTATGGGTAGATGTGGATCACTCATCTGCAGAGAGATCATCCTCCTCAGCGTAAGTGCACATGTAGCTGCCGTTGAGATGAGCTCGAGGAGATCGGTCATCGCTTCCCAAAGAGCCCGACCCATCCATGTCACTGTCGTACTCCTGCTCGTAGCTCCTTTCCACCTGCAAAATCAAACCATGTACTGTAAATCTGACTGAAACTAGAATAAAGTCAGCATGACTGTCTAAATAAATGCTGTTCGTTTGAACTTTCTATTTATCTAAACAATGGATCATGGTTTCCACACAAATATGAAGCAGCACAAGAAATGATAAATATTTTTAGAACCAAATCAGCATTTCAGAAGGATCACATGACCTTGAATGCTAAAATATATGTATATATGCATTGAAAATACTAATTTTGAATTGAATTTCACAATATTACAATTTTAATATAAAATATTAAATAATATATTTTAATATGAATATTTGACTGTATTTTCAGTATTTCTACTGTACATCAATTATTAGCCTAAACAAATGATTCATGTTTTTAAATCATAGCTATAAAAGTCACATAATTCGTTTAAATCAATGCATCAAGAAATTAATAGTGAAACACCACGCCCATAGATACTGCATTATAACAACTTTTTTTGACCAATAGCATTTTTGTTTATTAAAAAAAAAAACTTTTGCTGATAATTTACTCACCCCCATGTCATCCAAGATATCCATGTCATTCTTTCTTGAGTCGAAAAGAAATTAAGGTTTTTGATGAAAACATTCCAGGATTTTTCTCCATATAATGGACTTCACTGGTAACCAAACGGTTCAAGGTCCAAAAGACACTATCAGCGCAAACTGTTCAAAGGGCTTTAAACGATTCCAGACGATGATTAAAGGTCTTATCAAGCGAAACGAGTGGTCATTTCAAAAATAAATAAAGTCTAAGTTGTATAAGCTCAAATGCTCGCCTTGCTCTGTTCTGTGTGACTCTCCTGTTCGAACTCGTTTTATCAAAATGAACGAATCTTTTTTCGTGTCATTTGGTACATTCAACGAACGAATTGACTCGGGAAAAGATTTGTTCATTTTGATGAACGAGTTCGAACAGGAGAGTTACGAGCGTGCATCACAGAACAGAACAAGGTGACCATTTGAGCTTATAAAACTTAAACTTTATTTTTTTTTTAATTTTTATGAGCGATCGTTTCGCTTGATAAGACCCTTATTCATCGTCTGCAATCGTTTAAAGCCCTTTGAACAGTTTGCACTGAAACTGTCTTTTGGACCTTGAACCGTTTGGTTACCAGTATAGTGCATGATATGGAGAAAAATCCTGCAATGTTTTCATCAAAAACCTTCCTTTCTCTTCAACTGAAGAAAGAATAACATGGATATCTTGGATGACATGGGGGTGAGTAAATTATCAACAAAGGGTTTTTTTAAAAGTGAACTACTCATTTAAGTAAAAAGAACTGATAGAAAAGACCTGGGGCCTCATTTATAAACGTTGCGTACGCACAAAAGAAGGCAATACGCAATAGTTGGTATTTATAAAAAGCAAACTTCACGGTAAAATGTGCGGTCCTTCACGCAAGCTCTGACCCAGGCGTACGCACAAAAACGGGTGAAATGAGAAATGCCGACACCGTCGGCAGTTGGAAAAAACACGTGAACGTGTGTGAAACTGTAGACGGTTGTGTAAAATAAATGGCAATACTGCCTCTCATAAATAACACAAAGACTTCACAAAGAAAGTCTTACAATTAACAGCCTACACGAACACCCATTTGATTGATCTGCAACGGAAATGCACATTAACACATATTTCCAAAAAGAAAAAAAAAAATGTTCTTCAATAATATTGGCATATACAATTCATCCTCATAAATAAGATGGTAAACAGAACGAAATAATGTACAAAACTGATATTCTCGCCAATATGTCCGTCTAACGGAGCAGATTTAGCAATTAGATAGTCAGTCAGATAGATAATTATGGAGATATATAGATAGATCGATAAATTGATAGATGTAGGCCTATTATTTGTCCCCTGGGGAAAGTCGTTTTCATCGTAAAAATATCTTAATCAGCTACAGAATCATGGTATTCATGCATATGCCTTTAGTTTATTTTATTTTTGATAAAATAACGTATGACGTCTCAACCATTCAGAAAGCTGCAAGAAATTACATTTGCGCTGAACTATTTTCCATTTAGATTATAACCGACATCCGTAGCTTGTCAGATGCAGAAAATGGATGTAAATAAAATGCCCCGACACAATGCGTATAATGACGCAGAGTGGCTGATCTTGCGCTCTTAGAAGATGTGGCGATTAAATGGAAGGATTCGGAGTGAACGAGTCATCTTCACAACAAAAGGTGTGGAAAAAATATATTATTTATTCAAGAATTCCCTCATTGTGCAGTTTATTTCAGTTAGAACAGTCTTGATTTTGCCCAACTCCTTGGCCACCTCTCTAATTGAATTAATGACTAGACGCTTTTTTGCCTCGACTTTGATATCCGACCATTTCTTTTTTATTTCGGCCACAGTCCGAGGTTGTGAGGACACAGTATTTACAGCGTCTGCAACCTTTTGCCGCTCAAGTGCCTTTTTGGCATTAGTAATGCACACTGTGCGCTCCAAACAACATTTTTCTCCTCTTTTCCACCTCGCCAACGATAACTTCTAATTCACATTGAGTGAAGTTACGTTTTTTGTTAATTCCTCTCTGTGTTTAACATGATTTCGCAATTGATGAATATTAACTTGTGGGCGTTTCACGGACTATTTATGGGCAACTATGGGCGTGACATGAAGCCGCAAAAGCTGCGCTACATTTAGAATTGATTGTGATTTATTAAGGGAAAAATGCGTAGGATGTGCGTGCGCACGGTTTTATAAATCCGAATATTTCTGTGCGTACGCACGTCCTATGTTTCATCCGTACGCCACTTTACTTCTGATGCAAATCCTAGGCAAAGTTTTATAAATGAGGCCCCAGGTAGAAAGGGTGAATCTTACAGTACCCCAAAATCAACTTCTGACAATATTTTTTTACATTATAGCAATGAGAATTGTGAGGAAATTGCAAATAAACATCCTAACTATAGGCTTCATTGTCTTAATGCAAAATATATTTATTATTTTGAAATAAAAACCTGACTTTTTTTTTTGATGCACACTAATAATAATGATTTTATTTTTGTAAGATGGACAAAAAATAATAAGTCGCATATAATACATATAAATCCATGCATCAATAAATGATTATTGAAAAACTTCAACCCAAGGCATAAAAAAATATTTTTTGATGAAAAATGTATAATTTTTATATTCTTTAAATGATGCACTGCACATTCATTGTCAGATGCTCAGATGCTTTGATGTACCAAGTAATCGTGTCAGAAGTGTTTATCAGATGTCAAAACTGTCAAAAAGATAAATCCTGAGAACGGTTCACACTTTATCAAAAAGACGTCAAATTTAGAGGAAATATCAAAGCTTTACGGTAAAATTATCATATTGATAGTTATCAGATGCAGACAGGCATACAGAAAAGGGTTTAAAAGTCAATCTTTAAAAGGATCAGCTGTGTTTCTTATCTATAAAAACTAGTGCAGCACGCTGCGTTACAGCTGAGCTACATCGAACAGCGAGCTCTTTGAAGTGTGCAGGGAGCAATGAGTCCTTCATTATGAGCTTTAGGTTTAGAGTTTTCAAACATCCCTAATGTAATTGCAAAAGCATCAATGCAAACCAGTTATTGATCTGGTGAGTTGAATAGAGAAGAAACTCACAGTGGTGTAAAGACGACATACAAACATTAGCTATTCTCCAACGACCAAACCCACAACTATCTGAATGCCACCACACTGTTTAACCATTAGTTCGTATGCCTCCAGAGATTACTTGTACGTGGTAATGATGTACTTTCACAATATGAATAAAGAAACTGTCCTTCCATGGTGCTATTAACAATATAAGTCACAATAAGTTTCTAGGAACAGCCGTGTAAAATGTGTTGGTGTTAATTTAAAGAGCATATTTCAGGCAAAAAAAAAATAAAAAATCTAAATTTATAGATAACCTTGTATGAAAATACCATATGAAATGTTAATGCAGGATTTAAAATGTTTTAAAACAACATAAGGGCCCTAATTTAGTAGATAAATTGAGCGTTTCTTGGATTGCTAGTAAAAACGGCTTTTTTTTCAACATCGTTTTTCAAAGTCATTTTACGTCACGTCAGCCTCGGCTCAGTGCAGTGTAGGCTGGTATTCAGTGAGAGCGGTCGTCAGTCAGCGTGCTTTCGGTAGTTTTTGTATTTTAATTTATCACCGTCATGGCAAATTATTGTGTTTGTGGAGGTTGCAAAAACTCCGGCCTGTCAGGACTTCAAGATCGAGTCCACAAGTTTCCATTAAAAAGAAAAAAGGGACAGTGCTATAGCATATCTTTCGTTCCTGGTGCGGTTTGTGCGGGGGAAGAGACGGGATTTCTCTTCTGCATCGGCTTCTGAAAACACAGTCGTGTGTAGCGTTCACTTCAGATCAAATGATTATCATCCTGGCGATTTTAAGGAGTTCAACATGGGATGCCGAAGCAAGAATATTGATCGTCGTATTCGTATACTGTACGAATGGCATCAAATAGTGTGAAATAGGTAGTCATGCCCTAAATAGAGGCAACTTGTAATTGAAAAACAAAATTGGTTGTTTAAATACTCAAATCTTTAATTTTCTGTTTATGTTATAACGCAGATGAAAAATATGTATTGAAAATTTACCTGAGTATGCTTTTAGTACAAAAGAAATATACTAGAAGTATAGTTTTTATACATTTAATAGTATAAATCTACCCTAAACATACTAATGTCTGCTGGCCTGTGATAGGATCATAATAATCTGTACAATATTGTGAGAACAGTGTATATCGTTAGCGAACGTGTATATCTATAAGCACGTCTCTCACCTAAAGACACCTGTCCTGTTCTCCATTGGTTCTCCTCACACCACAACTCAATTTGTCTCTGACCGTTCTGGCTAACATTATCCTGGCCTGTCCCTGCTATCTTGGAAGCATAGCAGGCTCATAACTTTATGACTTGGTCCGTCATACGAGTATTTCCTCAGCGTCCGAAATGTCATTGCGATCCATTGTTTTAATGTTGTTTGAATCGACCGCTCTCCCGCTCGTTGCATCACGCCCGCCACACCCATTTTCAGACGCGCCAGTAAAATGTTCTCACTAAAACGACTCCAGATGGTTCTGTAGCGTATTTATAAGTATATTTTAAATCTAGTTACATTATTTTTATATGCATTGACTTGTTGGGTCCTCTAACCTGCAATATGCCCTTCAATGTTAATACTTGGGGTGTTACTTATCCTCAGACCAAGATTTCTGCATCAATCCACCAATATAAATTTATTCTGTTTGCGTTACATGAATGAATGTCAATGTGCTAAGTGTTTAAAATAAAAATCAGACACACCAGTGAGGGTTTAGACTTATGATCAGAATCCCTGCTTTTCCTCCTGGATGTTGAGCTCTCCATCCTTTCCCTGCTATTGTCCCATCCTTTATCTCTCCTTTTATCTTTCTTGCCTCTGAAAATGGACAGAAGAAATTAAGATTTTAATAATGAACAAGCCAATATAATAGTGTCAGACCCAAATTTTCACACGCAGTAAACCTTTTTGATGGTGATGGTGACCTGGCTCTCCTCTTGGGTGACCTGGATCTACTTCTTTTCTTATGTCCTCTGTGAGATAAAGAAGGAAAAAACTTAAAGTCAATCTAAAACACACACAAAACACATATTGGAGCAATTATTGTTAAAAACATTGTCTTATTTTTTCAGTGAAAATATCTTAACACCTTTCCTAAAAATGTATACATTGATACAAAATTGTATTGAAGTTTCAGTAAGTGATTTCTAAGAAATGCTGTTGAAAGTGGATCGGACCGAGCACCAAAACACACATGTAGCCAATCAGCATTTAGTATACGGTCATTTTACTGTTTTGTTCCATAGCATGTCCGTGATTTTGTAGGCAGAGCCATCAAAACAGGTGTGATCAGGGATTGACATTAACATCCATTAACAAATATAATACATACAATTTTCAATTGTAGTCTTTTAAAAAGTCATCTGAAACAATAAACTAAGTGCAATATAGTGTTTTTAAAACTATTGATTGTTCGATACATATCAATACTGAAATACAATAAAATATATTAATTTATATAATATATGTATATATATATAATTAATTTATATATGTTCATATTTATTTATAAATAATTAAAATAAAACAACCAATAAAGTAACACACAACAACAAAAAGATAATCAAGAGGGAAACAACAATCATAACTAAATCAAGTATTGAGTATTGAAAGCCAAAGAGAATTAATAGGTCTTCAAAGAAGATTTGAAGGTGGAAACAGCATTTTTAGGGAGCTAATCTAATGTAGAGAAGTAGACTATTCCAAAGTTTGCAAAAGCGTGATCGCCTCCTTTAAAGGGTTAGTTCACCCAAAAATGAAAATTAAGTCATTAATTACTCACCTTCATGCTGTACAGACCCCGTAAGACCTTCGTTCATCTTCGGAACACAAATGAAGATATTTTTGATTAAATTTGACAGCTGGATCACTCCTCCATAGACTTCCTAAGGGACTAGCACTTGACGGCCCATAAAGTCATTAAAGAAAATGTTTAAATATTCCATGTGCCTACAGCGGCTCAAATATAAGTTTATCAAGCGACGATAAAAACTTTTT
Organism: Pimephales promelas; assembly: GCF_016745375.1. The sequence continues at coordinate 25,323,967 of NW_024121987.1, forward strand.
GTGCGAAAAAAAACCATAAATAACAACTTTATTCGACTATTCCATTACTTTCTCATGGGACTTGAGACGAGAATTGAAGAGATTTCCAGAACGCATGCGCAAGAACTGAGCTGAGGACGTTCTTCTTCGACTACTTTTTGTTACCGGCTGCTCACCGCTTAGGAGTATTACCGCCACCTACCGTATAAGATGATGATCCATATATAAGGTGCTCCGGATTGTAAGGCGCACAGCACTGTCGTATTTGAGAAGATTAAAGGCTTTTAAGTGCGCCTTATAGTGCGGAAAATACGGTAATTGAAATGCGTATGTACAGCGCGCGTCTTCCTCTGCTTGTAAACAGAAAGTTTTGCGCTTCCAGCTATATCAGCACGTCATCTTATATGGTAGGGGGCGGTAATACTAGCGGTGAGCAGCCGGTAACAAGAAGTAGTCGAAGAAGAACGTCCTCAGCTCAGTTGTCGCGCATGCGTTCTGGAAATCTCTTCAATTCTCGTCTCAAGGCCCATAAGGAAGTAATGGAATAGTAGAATAAAGTCGTTATTTATGTTTTGTTTTTTTCGCACAAAAAATATTCTCGCCGCTTGATAAACTTATATTTGAGCCGCTGTAGGCACATGGAATATTTAAACATTTTCTATAATGACTTTATGGGCCGTCAAGTGCTAGTCCCTTAGGAAGTCTATGGAGGAGTGATCCAGCTCTCAAATTTTAATCAAAAATATCTTCATTTGTGTTCCGAAGATGAACAAAGGTCTTACGGGGTTGGTACAGCATGGGGGGGGGGGGGGGGGGGAGTAATTAATGACTTAATTTTCATTTTTGGGTGAACTAACCCTTTAATCTACATAAGATCTACACAAGCACAATGAGTAGACAGTGATCACTAGATATTAGAGTTCTATAAGAGTGTACGGACAGAGTAGGTACCCAGGGGCCATATTGTTCACAGCTTTATAAACAAATAATAAAATGTTAAAATCAGTTCTACATTTGACAGGTAGCCAGTGCAGTGTGGATAAAACAGGGGTTACCGACTCATACTTGCGGGTCCCAGTGAGGATTCTAGCAACTGTAGAGGAGAGAGGGAAGACTGAGGGACACCAAAATAAAGTGAATTACACTAATCTAGAGTTGTTACAAAAGCATGAATCACTGTTTTAAAAGTTACTCTGGGCTAAAAAAAAAAAAGAGTTTCACAGAGAGTTGGCGAGGAAAAAAAAAAAAAAAAGCATGATTTGATAGTACTGATCTTTTTACCAAATTTTAGGTTGTGATCAAACAGAAGAACACCTGTGTTGTTCTCTCAGCTGCGTATAATAGCACAAAATTAAATGAAGAAAAAAAATTATATATAAAATTAATTAAAATCATAGATAGATAGATAGATAGATAGATAGATAGATAGATAGATAGATAGATAGATAGATAGATAGATAGATAGATAGATAGATCCACATTGACGGCCAGCCCCGCCCACTTTAGGCTTCAAAAACGCTCTTCAGAAACCTACGGGTGACGTCACGGATACTACGTCCATATTTTTTTACAGTCTATGGCATGCATGCACGAAGGGCTTGAAGTTGCGTCCTCTTCATGAAAGCGCTGAGACATGGCGACCGGCGGCGCTGCTGATGTGGTGTCTGTGTATATTAAACTACAAAATGACTAAAATTGTCGACAAATTGCTTTGTTGTCGAGTAGTCGTTTGATCTCATGTGATCTAATGTAAGGGCATGCAATATGGGCACTAAGGCTGCATGTCCAGTGTCCTGACCCTCAGACTCAGATACCTTTATAAGTCCCCAAGGGGCAATTCAGTTTTACAGCCAAACTGAATTACCCCTTTGGGACTAATAAAGGTATCTGAGTCTGAGGGTCAGGACACTCAGTTTTAAAGGTGCAGTAAGCAATTCCTGACCCCAAGGTCAGAGTTTCAATTGTTTTCAATGTGATCATTTTCAAAACATTTCAAAAACAACAGCAGCATGACGAAAAATTTTCAACTTTGGGTAAAACACTGTGCTCACCACTGTCACTTTTTATGCAGCTGTCCAATCAGGGATGGTGAAAGATGAATCAGCCAAATGTGGGTGATTTTGTGTTGTGGCGGGTAAACTCACTTCACCTACCCGCCACCGTGGCGGGTAAATAAAAATAGCATACTGTTTCACCTGGACAGCGGACACTTTTAGAGGAAGCAAACCTTCAACATCCGCGCGCTTCTTCCGTCGAGGCTTGATGAGGGAAGAAAACGTGGTAGCACGAGAGGCGGTTTGCCGTCCAAAGGGAGAGCTAGCCGCAAGCGCAATCAGGGTTGCCAACTTTCACGCATTGAGCGTGAGACTCACGGCTATTCTCACGCTCTCACGCCACACCCCCGATTTCTCACGCTAAAGTGTCAAGCCGTCTGAAAGATGAGTTTATCTATAGATCCACCAGTTGAGCCACTCGTGATCGACTAGTTTTACCGCAAATTAGTTAAAATATCCTCTTATCTAGAGTGAATGTCCATGCGAGACAGATGTTGAGCTCCTAACGGCATGGACGCAAAGCCAGGACTCGAGCCAAAGCACATTCCTCTCTGCACTCTGTAATCACTCCGCTTTTATCCACTACGGGTTTTCCAGTCTCTCTCACAAGAAAAACTGCTCCGTGTTTAATCGATTTTAAAAGATAATCTTATGTTTTATTTTTTATAAATGAAAAACTGCTCCGTGTTCAATCGATTTTAAAAGATAATCTTATGTTTTATTTTTTTATATATAACACTATCTGAATTTATAATGCTATGGCTTGGAAAGTATTCTACACGTTTAATAAATTTTCCATTTTTTAATTAATCTGCCCTACTAATTTAACAAAATGTATATCAGTTCATGGTTTGTGTGTGTATAAGAGATAAAGAGAAAATGTCAGTATTTCATTGAGACTTAAGATTAAATAAACTGGTTAACTATTGCAGATCTTGTAGTATTAATTGTCACATTCAGTTACACATTGTCGGTTAAAAACAAGAAAGTGGCTGGTAAAAACATTGAGTGGCTGGTAGATTTTGAAATTCACCAGCCACAGTGGCCGGTGGACAAAAAAGTTCATTTCCATCCCTGCGTCCAATCAAAGTGGAGGAGGGGCGGGACAAATACCACACTGACCAACCACCACATCCTGCTTGTGCAATGGAAAATAACTAGCACACTAGCAATAACAATTGAACAAATCATTTAAAACAAAAGCCAGAGCAAATATTTTGGACTGTATCCACATTTTTATATTCAGAATTCAGAAAGTATCTGTGAAATTACAAACAAGTAGCATGGATATTCTGTATCATACCAAACAAAGCATTCAGCTGGCTTTACTATCTGGCAGGTGTTTTAGTTCTCATTGTTTGTTTGTGCTTGTGTTAATTCTATGCTCTTAATACACGCTTGATGTGAAACGTTAAATGTTTGTGGTCGCTGCTTTTGTGAATCTGCTCCTCAATTACAAATGAACACTGTGTAAACTGGCTGGAGAGGCTGTGAGTCAGGTAAGCAGGTCGCGACCTACATTTACAGCAAGTAGGTTTCATAAGTGTATCAGATGCACTAGGCTTAGGAGGTGGTGCTAATTATCTATGGTTTTTGTTTTATTTATTTATTTATTTTTACTTTTGTTGTTAGTTAGTTTATCTTGGGTTAAACCTAGAAGGGTTTTTGTTTAATTCAGTTTTAGATTTAAGCACATCTCTTTTACTCCTTCCTCTCCTCCAGATTGTTTGTTGATTTTTGCTTATTTTTGATAAGTTGTACATATTGTAAATATTCATTATTTGAAAATGAGCTTTTGGCCCTTTCCGATGACAGCTAACCACTTCCACTTTGGCGCTTCAAAAAGTCCATGAAGAGATCGTAAAACCAATCCATATGAATTGAGAGGTTTAGAACAAATGTTCTGAAGAGACTTGATAGTTTTATATGAACAGAGAAAAGCCAGAAAATGCATTATTGGCTTATGTGGATGAAAGACAACAACTCCCAGAATGTACTTGCTTCGCTGCCCTAGGAGGCCACGCCTACCGGTAATAGTGCAGTAGTTAAACAAGTCTAGGTTAGTCTAGTGAGTCTCCGTGATGAGCCTGCCCGAAAATGTGTTTCAAGATCGCCCAAAATCCAGGATTCAGCTATTGCGTTCTACAGTCGCCATTCATCATGTTTACTGTGGGCCGTGTGGAGAACGACGCAAGGCCGGTGGCGTGATTACCGATGAGCGACACCTGTGAGACGCAAGTTACCGGTCTCGTATCTCTCACGGAGGAGCGGGAATTTTCTTAGCAATGTTAAAACGCACATCAAACGATCACTTTTTTAGCGGTCATGAAAACACTACATTTAGATTCACCAATAAGAATGAATTCAGTTATATTGAAACAAAAGCTGTACAAACAATGCATGGCGACTGCAGAAAAGCAAAAGCTGAATCCCAGACATCGACGACCGGACATGTCCGAGAACTTATTTCGTTCTTAGTTCGTTCTCCTGAGTCGAACTTGGCAAGTCTGAACTACCAAGGACGCAAGTCCGAAGTCTGCGTACTTGGTATTGAGAAACGGCTTATGTGTAATCCCAATTCTCCATAATGCATCCGTCTGCGTATTCAGTAGCTTCGTCCAAGTTTCTGCCAGTGAAATCAAACACACTGGCACTGATCTTGATCTGGGATAGGTCTGTTAGTGCATTAGGTCTAACCCCTTATGGGCGGGTTTGAAAGGGTAGGAACTAGTGCTTTTAGTCTTTACAGAAATTCTCCCTTCCCCTCTCACACTTCCTCCAACAATGGAAGTGAAATGACGTAAAATGACTATTTTTGCATCACTGTAGGAGGAAGTGAAGAGGTAAATAGCAGATTTCTCTCGTCTCAGGGGAAAATGAGAGAGCGTTGCACGACCATTCAATTGTATAACTGGGTTTCTAACAATGGAAAGCTTAATGCAAATGGGTGGAGTGTCCCTTTAATGATTCATCTTTCATCACCCTGCATTTAATTGGAATGATATTTTTTTATTACTTGGCCTGCTCAACCCATGTTTTACTAGCAGATATAATCGCAGTCTGTGAATCACTAATCCACACATTTTAGGGGTGAGATTAAACACAGGAAGAAATGCGTGGACAGAAGTGTGTGGCAAAGTTCGTATAGAACCGTTCGGTTTGAGGCTTTCGGGTTCGGTTTTCGGTACGCATTTTTGAACCGAACGGTTCGTTGGACCAATTTTACTACTGACCAAAATTTTGTTATTTCAAATGTAGGCATATGGGCTCTATGCACGGCGTTATTTCCGGTGAAGGATTAAGGATGCTCGATAACTTCCGCCGATCATAGAGTCCAATGCAATACCGAGAATTTATATTGAATTTTATACTCCATGGTTATACTAATGAAACGTTAGTCACAAAAACAGATAAAACAGACACCCCTCGTTGTGTTTATGCTTCTTTTTAAAATTATATTAAATAAACATAACTATATATAAAATTACATCTAAACGTATGTACGTTTCGTTTCAAAGACGGGAGGACAGTAAATATTGAAGACTCTGCCATAATCCCGTTTTCTCCGGTTTTCCTCCGCTTTAATCTACACAACCGGAAATGGACGAGCATCCTTACGTCAAATGCGGAACTTATGCGTGCATATAGCCCATTGCGCGTGGCAAAAGCGCTCATAATGTAAGAGACGCTGGCGTGACCACAACATTGCCCAACATCAAATGGCGAATGTAATGTAAGTGGAACGAAACTGAGCGACTCGTTATTGTGTGGTTGACGGACCGTTTATCAGTTTGGACCAATGCAGTGTGAGCCGATCTTAATCAAGCAGAACTGTTACTAAACAGCCAAATCCAGTAAAGAATTCGCCACTGAAGTAATAACATCGCTGCGAGATCTAGTGAGAAACATTCACATTTCTCCGTTATTAACGGATCAAACAGCGCTGACGTGGAAACCAGGAAGAAACATTGTGCCATGAATGAACTATCCAGTGTCCACAGATCAGCAACATTCACCATGGATTTACTGTAGTAACACTAACTGTTACCATGAAAGTTTGGCAGGAATAGTAGGCTATAATGCTTTCAAGTAACATCAAGTCGGTTTTATTTTGACATTATGAATACAATTGCTGCCCTCAAATGTTAATCTGAACTAAAATAAACATTTGTTTATAACTACTACAATATAACATTTCATTTTGTCCAAGGAGCTGTTTTGTTTTATATGCTCCTAAGAAAAGTCAAGTATAGCTCCAGCATTGCTCAAAGTTAAAAAAAAAATCATACTTTATGATGTTAGTTTTAATAAAATATAATAAAAAAAAATTAAATCGGAAACGTACCGAACCGTATCAAAGCGAACCGTGATACAAGTGTATCGTATCGAACCGAACCGTGAATTTTGTGAACCGTTACACCCCTAATAAATATATATATATATATATATCATTCCATAGCAGATTTTTTTTTTTGCAGGTTTAACAAGAATTTCTTCTGACCTGCTTATACTGCGGGAACGCCTGGAGCCAACGTAGCCTTTGGAAAGCATCCTTCCCTTTTTGTCCCGCAACCTCTTTTCATCCCAGCCATCGCCCCTCCTAACTTTACTGTCCTTGTCCTTCCTTCGGTCCCTGTGTTTAGGAGACAACTTCGTTTTGAAATTTTATTTGGGACAAAACTAAATCTGAGAATAAAGTGGCCAGTGTGGTGGTGCAGGTTAACCTGGAATGAGATCTACTCCGGCTGTGTTTCCTTTCTCGGGAACGTGAGCGTCTCTTATGGGACCCACGTGAGGCGTTCAGCTTCTGACGTGATCTCTGGGACGGGCGTCCCCTTTAAATACCATTGAAAAAATAAGTTATTTTCTCATTTCTACAACAATTCATAAATTATTAACATTAAACAAGTGAAAATGATGTCCAATTATACAATTATAACAAGTAAAGCACATGTGCAGGGGATTTTTTTTAATGTAGGTTGTCTATTTAATGCAGGCTATCTGCAGTTTTTAAAATCAAATTAAACGTATTTTCTAAGAACTGAACGAATACAATTAATACTGCATGCAGAACAAAGGTTTACAATCTTAAAACAAATCTTAACATATATTCATGCACTTTATATATATTGGTACTAATATATCAGAGATCGATATTAGATTATTGATTATATGATAAAAATGTGTAAAGAAATACAATAAACATATTATTGTGGTGATAGGGGTAAAATCTAGATACTGGATGAGTTAAATAATGTTCTTAATCTTTCCTTTCTGTGACAAGGCGGCCCAGAGAGAAGCTACAAGAGTGTACTTCAAATTAAATGCCAGATACCATTACCAATAATAACAGAAAATAATGCATAATGCAGGACTTTTAATAATAAGCCAGCTAAAAATACTCTGCGACTCTTTATTTTGAAATGCCTTTGCTTATCTACGTCCAGCTGCTCATTCGTAAAGCTGAAGGAAATAAAATATGCTTACAACCATCTACACCATATTACAATATAAACTCATAAAGTAAACACTCACGGTCATAATTCATCAACATTAGATCATAAGCAATCACTTGTCATAAATGTGCGGTATGCTGTGTGCCATAAAAAGTAGAATACTTACATGTATTTATTTAAATGATTGTGTTAAATGATTAAGATAAATACAAACCCAATTCCATAAAAGTTGGGACACTGTAAAAATTGTGAATAAAAACAGAATGCAATGAAGTTTCAAATTTCAATATTATATTTAGAATACAACATAGATGTCAAATGTTTAAACTGAGAAAATGCATAATTTTAAGGGAAAATAAGTTGATTTTAAATTTCATGGCATCAACACATCTCAAAAAAGTTGGGACAAGGCCATTTTTACCACTGTGTGGCATCCCCTCTTCTTTTAATAACAGTCTGCAAACGTCTGGGGACTGAGGAGACAAGTTGCTCAAGTTTAGGAATAGGAATGTTGTCCCATTCTTGTCTAATAAAGGCTTCTAGCTGCTCAACTTTCTTAGGTCTTCTTTGTTGCATCTTCCTCTTTATGATGCGCCAAATGTTTTCTATGGGTGAAAGATCTGGACTGCAGGCTGGCCATTTCAGTACCCGGATCCTTCTTCTATGCAGCCATGATGTTGTAATTGATGCAGTATGTGGTTTGGCATTGTCTTGTTGGAAAATACAAGGTCTTCCCTGAAAGAGACGATGTCTGGATGGGAGCATATGTTGTTCTAGAACTTGGATATACCTTTCAGCATTGATGGTGCCTTTCCAGATGTGTAAGCTGCCCATGCCACACGCACTCATGCAACCCCATACCATCAGAGATGCAGGCTTCTGAACCGAGCGCTGATAACAACTTGGGTTGTCCTTGTCCTCTTTAGTCCGGATGACATGGCGTCCCAGTTTTCCAAAAAGAACTTCAAATTTTGATTCGTCTGACCACAGAACAGTTTTCCACTTTGCTAGAGTCCACTTTAAATGAGCCTTGGCCCAGAGAAAACGCCTGCGCTTCTGGTTCCCGTTTAGATATGGCTTCTTTTTTGACCTATAGAGTTTTAGCCGGCAACGGTGAATGGCACGGTGGATTGTGTTCACTGATAATGTTTTCTGGAAGTATTCTTGAGCCCATGTTGTGATTTCCATTACAGTAGCATTCCTGTGTGTGATGCAGTGCCGTCTAAGGGCCCGAAGATCACAGGCATTCAGTATGGTTTTCCGGCCTTGACCCTTATGCACAGAGATTGTTCCAGATTCTCTGAATCTTTGGATGATATTATGCACTGTAGATGATGATAACTTCAAACTCTTTGCAATTTTTCTCTGAGAAACTCCTTTCTGATATTGCTCCACTATTTTTGCCTCAGCATTGGGGGAATTGGTGATCCTCTGCCCATCTTGACTTCTGAGAGACACTGCCACTCTGAGAGGCTCTTTTTATACCCAATTATGTTGCCAATTGACCTAATAAGTTGCAAATTGGTCCTCCAGCTGTTCCTTATATGTACATTTAACTTTTCTGGTCTCTTATTGCTACCTGTCCCAACTTTTTTGGAATTTGTAGCTCTCATGAAATCCAAAAGGAGACAATATTTGGCATGGCAATTCAAAATGTCTCACTTTCAACATTTGATATGTCATTTATATTATATTGTGAATAAAATATAAGTTTATGAGATTTCTAAATTATTCCATTCTTTTTGTACTCACAATTTGTACAGTGTCCCAACTTTTTTGGAATCGGGTTTGTACTAAAATCAGGCCTCATCATGATTCTTGTTTTTCTGGCTCTAAAATTGACAAACTCTTGAGACATTTGGTATTCTATGTAAAATATTTGGTATTCTATGTAGGATATTTAAGCCATTTATGACAGGTAATTTTAACTAAATAACATGTTTAAGGCTTTTTAAGGACCTGCTGTGTTTCCTGTATTCAAGAATAACTTTCAAATGATGATTAACAGTTTTTCGAATTCTTTACACTGCAAGTACTAGACCATATCTGACTTGTCCCACCTGTTTGATTATGTTATTCAGACTGGTAACATATATCTGTGTTACATTAATCCCCATGAAAATTATTTTGTTGGTGATCGCGATACTAAAATAACTTTATAATTCACATCGGGTGGCCATGATTATTTGTTGCCATGGATAAGATGTTTTTGAAAAGATGTCATGGATGTTTCCAGCACAAAATTTGACTGAACTGATATAGACTGGAAAATAAGTAATTATAAAAAATGACCAGTTTCTACACTCCTGAATGTTTCTGTCTGCGCAAGTTTTAGTGTGAGTGCATACAGCCACATCTGCTTTATAATACAACATTAAAAAGCTATCTTTTTAATGGGGAATCAGTTTCAAAGCAGATTTACACAAAATGCACATGTCTACAATTTAGAGTGATCTTTTATCAGAGGTGACTGTGTCCAAGTTAAGCATTTCAGTAATGTACATATATACAAATCACACACTTAGACAATAATGTATTAATTTAAGGGAGAAACAATACATTATTTTAAATAAATGTAACTTTTATTTTTAAAATAAATGATATATTATATAATAGATGTACAATTAATTTAATTAATTTAATTTTTTCATTTATTTAACATTGACCATACAGTCAAACAGTCACAATACAAAGCCTGTAACTAATGCGCAGCATATAGTTTGTAGCTAATGCTAATTTACAACTCACAATATATAGATAGATATTCCCCGTTAAAAAAAGTTACATTGTTAGTAACATGTTATTGTCGTGTATTACTTTTTCAATAGGATTGATTGATCGTACTTTATACTTTGAGTAGTTTTTAACTACTTGATTAGTTAACAAGGCAAGTACTTTTAAAAATGTGTCTAATCTACCTGTGCCTCGACCTGGATCGCTTTTTCCGTGAGTGTGAAGGGGAGCGAGAGCGAGTTCTTGACCTTCTGGAATGTCTGGATCTACTGGGTGAGCGATTTTTGTCATCTGAAAGAAACAAAAAACAAAACTCTCATCAATTAAAAAGAAAAACATTTTAAGAAAGTATTACTGTGACAGTCTAGGTTTGAGAGGGCAGACCTGGCTCAATGGCAGCAGCAATGGTTGACTGAGCCTCTCGAACTCTCTTCATGACGTCCTCCAGCTCTTTGGCTGCAGCTTGTGGCGTGAGCTCTGGAGGCTTCACTATGGCATTATTGGAGTGGTTAATTCTGAAAAAGTTGACGTTATGTTGATTAATTACTATTTAAATGCATATCACATGGATGAAATGGGATGCACTAAAATAACTGAATTAAACAACGCTGGCGAGTTGTCTTTCTCACTGGAGAACACTCACTTGAGTGGCCTATCCCCAAACATGACTCCATTGAAAGTAAGTGCTCGTGACACTGAATCCTGATCAGAGAACTCCACAAAAGCAAAACGTGTAGGTTGTGTTTCATCTCCTGCCATTCTAACAAACTTCACATCTCCCACCTGCTTGAAGAACTCGAGGAGTTGCTCTGCTGTGGTGCTCTACAGGAGAAGGACAAAACAAGCACAACATGAGCTTGAAAGACAAAAGAGAATATTGCGTTAGTTTAAAAATCCAGTTTAATTACATTGGCATATTAGTGAATACAATAAATACAAATATTCAACAAGTGGAAATAAAGAGCCTAACGAGTATCTAATAATGTGAATAAAGTGTTTAACAAGTATTTAACAGGCCTATAATTGCAATTGGATGTGGTGTTCTCGCGTTGATCAGATTGGCTGGCACACCAATTTAGACGCGTGCAGCTCATATGGTTACCATGTAACCATGGCTCCTTTCCTGGATCTTGAAAAACACCTTTACCGATCAGCAGGTTGAATAAGATTAGGGTTAAGGGTGGACATTAGGGATAGAAACAAGTAAGGACCCAATAATGCAGCATCCATTATAAAAATTGATTTCGTCAACACTGGATGCAGCGCGACACAAATCCCAAACAGTAAACTGATGTTCTATTCTACTTCTGACATACTCCAAACACTTTTGCCATTTCTGACACAAGGAACAAAGAGATATGCAACAATTGCTTTATCGCATCCAGTTTAGACAGCACTTATCTGTAGGGTTGGGTATCGTTTGAATTTGAACGATTCTGATTCCGATTGCGATTCCTTGTTTCGATTCCGGTTCCTAACGATTCTCGATTCTGATTCTTTTAAGAGGCAAAAAAGTTTAGCTAACCTTGCTAACCAACGGCCTTTCTGAAGGAAATAATCCTTTCTGAAGGAAATACTCCTTCTGTAAAAATACCTCCTTTTGTCACAAATTTTGCATTTTGCCGAGATTTCGTTATTTTTAGAAAAGTGAAGCCACACTTTGGATCGCCGACGTAAGGTACTCATGTTCGACTCGCGAGGTTATGCCAACACTTCCGGTAGACGCTTCTTCATTGGTGTTGTTCAGCGGTTTCTTCTTCCGCTCGGCGGACTGTGAATATCAAAACTAGGAATTGAAATTGTAACTTTTGAACGATTCCGGGAAAAACGAAAAGTTAGTCTCGGTTCCAATCGATACTCGATTCTCGATACCCAACCCTACTTATGTGTTGTGGCTTAGTCATTATGCAAGTATAAATGGCATCTAACACTATTTACACTACGGTACTTTCTTTTTTTCTATTTGCACTTGTGGTAAAGAGCTATTTGCCTCTGCCATAAATTCTAATTCATTATCACATACCTGTGAATTCAAATTGCCGACATACACCGTCCTCCTGATCTCGTCAATTTTAGAGGGATCAACATTACCCATGAGCGGAGGTTGCGAAGCGATTGCACTCAGAGCCGCCACAGACGTGTCCAAACTAGACTTCAGGACCCCCAGATTAGCTAAAGGAAGACCTCGCTGCCCCCAAATACGACACACATTAGTGTCTTGACAATAGACAATTTGGGATTAAAAATATTACATTTTGTGGCATGCAGTTGATGAGAATGTAGGTGACATTTTATTCGTTGTTTTCAGTAAAGGCCGGAATACACTACATGGTTTTTAAAAATCTGAACACATTTTAAAACACAAGGCATCATACACTTGTTGACTTTGTAAATGGTTACAGACAAAAACTGGGCTTCATAAACTAAACGACTTTCAAGTCGTTCCAAAAGCAACAAACTCGTGCAGAATCCACTGTGAGACACCAACGTGTCCCTGAGCAAGACACTTAACCCCTAGTTGCTCCAGAGGGGTGCAACCTCTGACAAAATATAGCAATTGTAAGTCGCTTTGGATAAAAGCGTCAGCTAAATGTGTCTCGTTGGTAAGAGCCGCATGACAAATTAAAACTATATGTTTTCAAAAATCAGCTCAAAATATCAAACATGTTTGAAATCCTTCATTTTGAAGAAAAAACAAAAAGGTAAAATCTATCAACTCCGACTGCCCAAAACATGGACTAAGCTAGCATCAACTCCTCCAAAAATGCAAATCAGACATAAAAAATATGTGGAAAAGTTGTGTAGTGTATTCCAGCCTTAGTTTGTGAGAGTGTGTTTTTACGTTCTGTAGCGTGGTGGGGCTGGGAATGGGTAGAAGTCCTCCTCCACTCATCAGGCTGGCTACGGGTGCTGCAGGGGCCAAAAGCGAGAGAGCCTTTGCCTCTTCAGGGATTTTTCCTGAAGAAAAAGAACACTGGCATTAGGGTGGCCAATGGAGACGTCTCCAGCTGCTTCTTCTACGACCCAAGATTCAGAGGAGAGTCCTCCAACAAGCCTAGTGCTCTAACACCCACCCTGAGCATCTCCAACCCCGACCATGAACAATCAAACAAACTAGCATAGCTACTCTTCTTTTACTATCAACACAAGACATACTGTAAACAGGATGACTGTTGCACACAAAACAGAGAAAAGAACATTGTGATTTGTCCTTTTCTCTCTTTTAAAAAAAAGATCAGAACAGAACATGTAGAGAATGAGTTAACACTTTATGGTATGGGTCACCTGTACTGGAAACATATTGGTCATGAACCATACGATATCAAGCATGGTCGCTTTTCTCCCTGGGGCGATCGTGTCGCAGTGTTGGAAAGGGTGTGCAACACAAGACAACCGTTCATGTTGGCTGCATCACACTAATAGCACATAGAACATCAGATACAGAAAAGAAGAACATTTTAAGTGTCTTAGAGAAATCCCCCCTCAAACTGTCAACCCTGAAAAGTGCTGCCTTCACAATAAAGTTAACAACAAATGTATTTTTTCCAAATACGTTTCAGCCAGTATTGGTAAAATATACACATGCTCTATGCTCACAGTGACTATAGTACTCATGGGTAAACTGACTATTTGTATATCTGTTGTTTTAAATGAGTGAAGAACTAAATTAAAACCTCAAATATGAAGTTCAGCTACTTCAGAAGTACTCTAAAGAAAATGTTCCCCAAAACCATGCTTAAGGTAAAGGGTTTTTAGTTCACCCAAAAATTAAAATGCGGTCAATAATTACTCACCCTAATGTCGTTCCAAACCTGTAAGAACTTTCTTTGTCTTCGGAAAATAAATTAAGATATTTTTAATGAAATCATAGAGATTTCTGATCCCCAATAGACAGAAATGCAATTACAACTTTGAAGGCACAGAAAGGTAGTGAAGACATCCTTAAAATAGTGCAGGAGACCTTAGTGGTTCAACTTTAATTTTATGCAGCAACGAAAATACTTTTTGTGCGCAAAAAAAGGACAAACAAACCTAACAACTTAATTCAAAAATTTATTTTCTTCCGTGTCAGTCTCCGACGCTGTTCACGTGGGCACCATGATGTATGCCCCAGAAACCCTGCGCTGTGTTTACTACATCAACAGCATAGGAGTCTGGTACAGACAAGAAGAAATTGTAATATAAAGTTGTTAGTTTTGCTTCTTTTCTTCTTTTTTTTTTTTTTACAAACAAAAAGTATTGTTGCTTCATAAATTAAGGTTGAACCAATAAGGTCTCCTGCACTATTTTAAGGATGTCTTCACTACCTTTCTGGGCCTTGAAAGTGGTAATTGCGTTTTGGTCTAAAGGGGGTCAGAAAGCTCTTGGATTTCATAAAAAATATCTTAATTTGTGTTCTGTAGATGAACAAATTTCTTACAGGTTTGGAACGACATGAGGGTGAGTAATTAAAGATTCCTTGTCATTACAGTGAACTAAAAAGCAGTGCCTTGCAAAAAAAAATAAAAAATAAGGAATTCTAAACACTCTCTAGCAGCAGTTCTGTCACTTTACTGAATTACAGAAACTAAGAAAATACTAGGGCTCCACGATATTGAAAAAAAACGACATTGTGATATTTTGGTTTTTATATGTATTGTGAAAATATGATTATGAAAAATACAGAAATTGATTTTTCAGAAATTTAAAAATATTTTTTTTGAGGAGCTTACAAAAATGAAAAAGCTCAAAATGACGTTTTAACCATGCTTGAGTGTGATGGGTACCTTGAGCACACTCTTCACAAGAATCAACTCAAACCTCTTTCAGTAACCATGAAGTTTACAATCTAAAAATTCAATCTTAAAATTCAAGAATGTTCTTAAAGTTTATATAAGTTCAAAAAAAAAAAAAAAAGAATTCTCGAGTTTTCACTGCTTTCATATTCCTGCTTTTATTGATCCATTAAATTTGACTATAATAAAAAACATTGATTATTGAATTTAGTTGTGATTAAAAATATTAAACAAAATAAGAAATATTGCAATAATGCTATTATACTGTTAAATAAAATTTCGAGTATTTCATAAAAAATAAAACGTTTTGAAGTTTCATAAAAATTAAAGTATATCTGTAAAATTACAATACAAAGTTTTAAGTCTTAATTTAATTTTCAATGTTAAGCCATCAAAAATCGATGAAAAATTGACAAACCATTGTGTAAATAAACAGTGTCGAGCTTTACTTTGAAACCTATAGCACATTATTTGATTTAATTAAATCGCAAACCTTTGTTATGTGATATTCGCACAAAACCATATCGTTAAGTCAATTTTATTTCAATATATCATGCAGCCCTAGAAAATATGCATTTAAAACTTGCTTTACTTTTGACAGGACAGCAATGCCAAAAACGAGGTCAAATTACCATTTTAGTGGCTGAAGAACAGTTAAAGTCCCGATCTCAATAAAACATTGAAAATTTGACAGAACTGAATGCTGTCTTATAGTGGTGTCTAATGCTGCATTTTTATTTCAGTACCTATAATTCAGTAAAAAAAGAAAATTGATATCTGAATACTTTTGTGAAGATTATTTTCCAAAGTAGAACCCTGAGCAGATCAGTGGAGAGGAGCGAAAGAAAGAGAGAGAGAGGAGGAGATCTTAATGCATTAAAAATCAGTAACAGCTGCCCTTGTACCGTTCAAACTTCCCTCCAATACTGGGCGTCAAGTCAACCTGGACAGCTTTCAAAGACAGGCAAAGGGATGCAACTGTGGGTTTGGGGACGAGGGACAAGGGGACAGGGGGAAAAAAAAAGGAAAAAAAAAAGAAAAACAACACAATGAATATGCAACTCTTCTAAGAGGCAAAAAGAGACAACATGAGAGAGAAATAAAAAAAGGAAATTAAAATAAAATTAAAAAAAAAAGAGACAAGGTGTCCATCTCGGAAGGTTCAGCAGCTACGCTCCTGGTCACATTCCCCCCTTGAAGGCAGCGTGGGCCCCGGCGGGTATAGTGTCTTGGAAAACAAAGCCTTGAGTCAGGCTAGTGTAGTAGTGTAGCCTGGGTCACTCTAGTCATCTGATATGCACACATAATCAACACAGAAAAAACATACAGAAACCAAATTAATCAACGTAGTAAGCCATCCAGAACCAAGTCACGAGGACAAGCATTTCAGGCAAGAGGGAAGCTCTCTTAGATACCATGTTTTTCATGAATACGGATGTTTACAGTGAAAGAAACAAGTGGTTAGCCAGAGGTTGCACATTAGACTTGAGAAGACCTCACCCTTTCACCTCATACCCTGTAGCCTACTCTGCTTACGAACACTTGTTTCATAGTCCACTTTGCATGAAAAAGGAACAAAAATGGAGCTTGAAACCATTTAAAATGAAGTGATTGAATGTGTCTTGGTCAGTGAAACTAGGCACTTAACCTTCAGAAAACGGTCTACTTCAGGAGGGGAAACAAAATGTTTATTTTCTATCTTTATACTCCATTGTGGCACATGTCTGAATACGGTTTAAATCTTTGATTAGGGTTATTTTATGTTTGCCAATGGACATTAGCCAAACAAATTAAGCAAATAAAATGTACACAATCAAAAATATAAGTACGGCTACAATGTTATATTAAATAACAAAATCACTCAGTTGTGGCCAGCTAGTTTTAATTTTTAGCTATAATATAAATAAAAATAAATGAGTTCAGATGCAAAAGCCTCTAAATGCCATTTGAAATTTTCTTCTTTAATGATGATTTTTATCAAACTTGTATATTTAAGTTCAGTAATTATTTAAGTGAAATTACTGAACTTAAATATACAAGTTTGATAAAAATCATCATTAAAGAAGAAAATTTCAAATGGCATTTAGAGGCTTTTGCATCTGAACTCTTCAAATATATAGTATTAGAAAAAAAAATGAAAATACAAAAAAATATATAACATTCTTCCCAGAAATTAAATGTGTTTAATTGTTTTTTATTACATTAACATTAGTAAAAAGAGCTTAACTAATAAGGGCATCAATTTGACTAAAAACCTGTGTTAAAGGAGAACTCCGGCGAACAATGAACCTTTGGTCTAATAAAACATCGGTACATAGTCAACCGTTCCCTGAGATTTGTTTTCATGATAATCAAATGTAAAGAGTTTTATCTCTAAAAACTGTTTAGCGTATAATGCTAGTAATGGGGGCATTGACTAAGTAAAAAGAAATCGCTAGTTTATACCACTAACAAGGCTCAAAATAGCCCCACACTAACGCAGTAACATAATGAGGCTCCATACATGCAAAACGAAGCATTGAGAACTTTGTAAGTGTACAGACCGTTTAATAAGAAGATACTTTATGAAGACAGTTCACTTCGCGTATACAGACAGGAGCCATCTTAGGAAATAGTCTCGATAAGTCGATCCCCGAACGCCGTTCATACAGTTCAATAGTTCGTTGAACTTCATAGAGTTCAGATCACTCAGCACGACGTTCGTGGTTTGACTTATCGAGACTATTTTTTAAGATGGCTCCTGTCTGTATACGCGAAGTGAACTGTCTTCATAAAGTATCTTCTTATTAAACGGTCTGTACACTTACAAAGTTCTCAATGCGTCGTTTTGCATGTATGGAGCCTCATTATGTTACTGCGTTAGTGTGGGGCTATTTTGAGCCTTGTTAGTGGTATAAACTAGCGATTTCTTTTTACTTAGTCAATGCCCCCATTACTAGCATTATACGCTAAACAGTTTTTAGAGATAAAACTCTTTACATTCGATTATCATGAAAACAAAACTCAGAGAACGGTTGACTATGTACCGATGTTTTATTAGACCAAAGGTTCATTGTTCGCCGGAGTTCTCCTTTAAGACATTTGATGTGCTGGACACTAGCTAAATTTTATGCCAATTAGTATGTTAGACATCCAATATATAATCTCACTCAACGGAATAAAGGATTTGTGCCATTATAGTGATAAAAAATTCAAGGAACACTAATAACTAAACGTGCCATAGTTCCTGTGAGGTAAATCACTGGGAACCCACAACCCAGAATGCTTTAATGTCTTTGAATCTGTCTTTGAATCTGATCATTTGAATCAGGTTTTAATTGAGACATCTAAAACATTCTGGTAGGTGGGTCACTAGAACTGGAGTTAAGAAACATTGAGCTAAAGCATCGGTTTTAGCAAACAAAACCTCTCACAATTCACACATAGCAAGCAACTCAAAATTAAAAATGTAAAGCTATATTCCCCAGGCAAGAAAGTCTGGACAATTAATAATATTAGAATCACAGAATTACACAGTTACCTACCATTATATTTCTGAACGCATACTGCTAAACCAAGGGCCACTAAAAGGATGGGGTGTAACAATTCACTCTTAACAGAACCTGAAATCTTCTCTAAGTTGATCATTTGTTTATATATATATATATATATATATATAACAATGACAATCAAAAAATCATTGTCAAAAAGTTTTGCTAGAATGCAATGAATTGTTGGTCACACACACACACACAAAACTGAAGAGTGCCAAATAAATATTTTATCAGCCAAATAAATATATATACTTTAAACAGTTTGTTCTTTCAATCATGGTGTGTCTTAAAGCTGCAGTCCGTAACTTGTTTGGGTTAAAAATGATCCAAAATAAATTTGAGCTTGAATAGCTTGAAAGAATAGCTTGAAAAAAATAGCTCGATTCAAAACGGTAAGCTTGTAATAATATTTTTAATTCCAGTGGTACTGGTGGATTTTCGCGGGAGATTCGATCATGTCTTTGCGTCATTATGTCACATCTGTACACATAAAGGAAGAGTCTCGGCTAGTAGGCTATATTGCGTGTGAAGATGTTGGAGGTGGAGATATATAGACTTTTCTCATAGCACTTGATATAATTAAGGCCCCGTCCACACTACTGCGTTTTCGTTTAAAAACGGAGAATTAAAACGAATACGATCTCCGTCCACACCAGCGTTTTGTCTGCGTATTAGAATTGATCTCCGTCCACATTAAAACGACTAAAAACGCAGATCACGTGAGATCACGTGACCATTCACCAACACTGGGCATGCGCGCGCCGGTGTAAACAGTGGTTGGCGAATCAGGGAAGGATACGTCATGACTGATGACACCCAATCATAGAGCCGAGCGTGAGCCTCTGCGTCATCGTTTGTAAACTCCTCCGTTTTGTCTCGTCCACACTAAAACACCCTCCGGAGTTTCAAAACGCAAAACGCAGCTGCAGCGTTTCTAAACTTCTCCGTTTTAGGTCTTCGTTTTTCCCGTTTTAGTGTGGACGGGAGGTGCAAACGTAGCAAAAGGTCTCCGTTTTTAAACGAAAACGCAGTAGTGTGGACGGGGCCTAAATGTATCAATTTGATGGCGGATCTAGAAAGGTTCAAATGACAATCGCCAGTTACAACTGGACATTCACCCGTTTTGTAAAATGCAAAAGACTTTGCTCGGACTTCGGTGGATAGAGAAAAAAAGAACTTTGAGAACTAAGTAAAATTTGCACAGTTTGACGTGATATGATAAGCGATCATTAATCAGCTCGATTTACTGCAATGCTTTTTTTTCCCTTAGTTGGTGAGAACAAAAGTGGATGTTACTTGTTCAGATTACATTTTCCGGAGAAAATTCTCATGTTGGTCATACTTCCAAAATGTAGAATCAGTGATTCCGAATGACTCTCCACAACGGCGCGGCGAATGGCTCCCGCACATTCTAATCAAAACATTAATTCCTCCACGCTGTGCTGTGCCGAGCTAGCCTGACTTCGTCATAGTGAGTCTGATAACTGTTCCATAGGGCTTTGATTATGAGGCGTGTCTTAATCGAACCAGGAAGAAAAAAAAAAAACTCTGCACTCAATTGGATAGACCTACAACCAATCAGTGAAACGCAGTATGGGACGTATGACAACAGAACTGAACTGCACGCGCTCTGGAAAAAGTATTTAAAAGAAAAAATAGTTTGGCGACGACCGTTGCCAGTGTTGCAAAAAGAATTTAAGGATTCGCGGAGTACTATCAAACTGGAAAAACATTTTTTAAACGAAACACGAAACGAAATAGAAAATGTAAATGTATATACAAACAAGTTCTCCATTTAGGATTAGATCTCGACAATAAAGCCAACAAATCTGCTCGCATTTGTTGGACCTGTCTCAACTTTATAACACGGTTGGAGCGTGACTGATTTTAATAAATGGAGAGACAACGAAAGAGACCAGGCTGAAGAAGCGTGTTCAGCGCGTTTAATGATGTATTTAATGATGATTTAAATACAAAATGATGAGTAGCATCTAATAATTTATTTAAAAAAATACACTGCTTATAAGGGGTACAGTGACTCACAGTATGGGTATGGTGTGCCGCGTGCGAGTAGTATAACAAAGCGACACAATTGTTTGATGCAGCGAAGGCTTTGACATGAGTTGCAACAATGTGATGCATCGCCGTGACGCAGGTTGCTTCTTTTACTTTGTCTTCCATGAGTGCGACCAAAGGAGAAACCACAATGACAACTGGGTTTTCATTGTGTCCCATCTTCTTAGCGACCATCGGAGCCAGCTAATAAAAATAAACCTTTGCCGAATCCTGTAGGAATCATGAGGATCGACAAATGCCTTAATTACAGTTCTCTGTCCGCCTTGTAAAATGAACGCACTGTCGATTTCTTCTAAAACAAACGCAACAGCGGAATCTATACATCTCAATTCTCCAGCTGCAGTCATTTTTGTTGTAAACCAGTTCAAATCAAGCGCTCTTTGATGACGTGATGATTACGTACCAGCAGATCATCTGTCCATCATCGTATAAAGCCCGTCCTGGTAATTTGATAGGCCCGACCATTTTTTTACTGATCATAATTACTCCTTAATGGACCAAGTCCAGACCGAACTTCCCAACCAAAAAATGTTGTGGGCAGGGTTCGGACTGGCATCCAGGCTAGTGCCGAGGCACAACCCAAGTAAAGCTGATAACTGACCTATGGCTAAGCCACGCCCCCTCCGATCACGCACTCAGACAGTCAAAATTCGAGGACAGGCGCTATGGCACCTGTCACAGTATGAGACATTTCACAGGAGGCAATGGGCTATATGCACGCATACGTTCCGCATTCGACGCAAGGGTGCTCGTCAGTTTCCGGTTGAGGAGATTAGGGACTTTAAGCAACAGCTGCTGATAGAACAGCGACGGCAGCTGGAAATAAACAGTTAACTGCCGTAGTTAAAGAGCGCAAAAATCACTAAGCAACAGTAAAGAGGACGGCATAGTGAATAATTTAATCATCAGACAAAATACAAAAAGAAAGTGGTTTTAAAAAGAAAGAGAAGGGTTGATTTTAGCACTTAATGATATACAGAAACGATTTCAATGCCACATAACCTAAAACATAACATTAACTGTCTTAATCGGTCACGTAGTAACGACTACGGCAAATCAGCTGTTCTCCCGTAGTAGACGGTTACAGTAGAACGTCAAGAAGTGGCAGTTAATGTCGCGCATGCGCAATAGAACGCCAGAATGCCGTTGCCGTTCCACCAGAGGCTGTTGCTTAAAGTCCCTATTAAAGCGGAGGAAAACCGAGCAAAATGGGATTATGGCATTATGGAGTCTTCAAAATTTACTGTCCTCCCGTCTTTGAAATGAAACTTTCATATGTTTAGATGTCATTTTATATATAGTTCCGTTTATTTAATATAATTTTAAAAAGAAGCATAAACAGGATGAGGGCTGTCTGTTTTTGTGACTTACGTTTCTTTACTATAACCATGGAGTATAAAATTCAATATAAATTCTCGGCATTGCATTGGACTCTACGATCGGCGGAAGTTATCGAGCATCCTTAGACTTTCACCTGAAATACCGCCGTGCATAGAGCCCATTGGTGATTTTTATAGACAGAAAGATTATATATCATCTCTATCTCTAAGTCACCTAAATGGCCTTAACTATGCATTTGGAGGGTTATATTAATTTCTTTTGTTGTTGTTTTTGTTGAGAAGGTTGATGAAAAGCTTCAGCTCCAGGCAGAGATGTACAGGTCACAGTGTAAACGTGATAAACCACGTATCGTTGCCACCATCCTTTGGTGCTACAGTATTTACATGAATCATTCAGCACAACATTGTTAACATTTGTTATCTTGGTTATTTACAGATACGTTAATGAAGCTAAGTGACATGATGTACAATTCAGCTAGAAGCTAACGTTAATGTTTTCTAATGTTAGGCTAATGTACAATTCAGCTAGAAGCTAACGTTAATGTTTTCTAATGTTAGGCTAACGTTAACACGTTCAAATATGTTGTTGACTTAACTTAGAACAGATGTAGACATCCTCGTTTAATTTATCCATGTTTAGTTGGTGTTGTGGTCTACCGCATAACTTAAAGGGATAGTTCACTTTGAAATTAATTATTGATATGTTTTACCTTACCTCAAGGGCATATCCAAGATGTAGGTGTCTTTGTTTCCACAGTATTTTCAATTTTGACATTTTTCAGTCAAACCGTTGTTGTCTATCAGTCATACACTGGAGGCTAAGGGGGTCCACCAAAAAGCATGCACAGAGAAGTCAAAATTAAACATGATTTAATAACTCGTAAATGTAAGTACACATTGATGGCCTAAGACACGAAACGAGCGGTTTGTGTGAGAAGACGAACAGTATTTATATCGTTTTTATCTCTTGTAATCATAGCCATGACAAAATGATCTGACGGCACGGGCGCTTCGGTCTGCGCATGCGGCGGAAGTGATCGCTTGCGCGCCTACGTCACTCTTTGTTTATACAGAGATTTCGGGAAGTTTTACTTTTCACTAAACATATTTAGATATACGGAAAACCGCAATGGAAGACGATTTCGGTATATCTAAATAGTTTAGTAAAAGGTAAAACTTCCGAAATCTCTGTGTGAATATTGGACGTCACTGTGATTACATGAGGTAAAAACGATATAAATACTGTTCGTTGTCTCACACAAACCGCTCATTTCGTGTCTTAGGCCATCAATGTGTACTTACATTTACGAGTCATTAAATCATGTTTAATTTTGACTTCTCTGTGCATGCTTTTTGGTGGACCCCCTTAGCCTCCAGTGTATGACTGATAGACAACAACGGTTTGACTGAAAAAATGTCAAAATTGAAAATACTGTGGAAACAAAGACACCTACATCTTGGATATGCCCTTGAGGTAAGCTCAAACATATCAAAAATTTATTTCAAAGTGAACTATCCCTTTAATCTAAAGCAGACTCTTACCTTGGTTGAGATGTGGCATGGGAAAGCCACCCAGCCTCACGGAACCTAGTGTCGGAGTTGCATGTACCCCATGCACACTGTTTGACCATTTTAAATTTAAAATGACACGAAAAAACTAATGAAAACTGACCACCTGCAATGCATTTCAATGGATGTGGAAGCAGAGAATGCCTGAGTGTTTTGGGTTAGCTGCACAATTGTTATTGGCTCATCACGTTTTAGGGCGTGGCTTAGCCATAGGTCAATTTTGTGAATAACTGCAATTGCAGATTTCAAACAGAGACAAAGAGGAAAAACTACGGACTGCAGCTTTAATTTCAATTGATTGGATTTATAAGTTGATTTATAGTAGCATTTATATTCAAATGTGTGTGGTCTGTTCAGGGTTTTTTTTTTCTCTAAAGAAAATATTTTATTCAGCAAAAATGCATAAAATTGATCAAAAGTAACAGTATAACATTTTACACTGAGAATATAGATAGATAGATAGATAGATAGATAGATAGATAGATAGATAGATAGATAGATAGATAGATAGATAGATAGATAGATAGATAGATAGATAAATAGATAGACAGATAATGCTGTTCTCTTGAACTTTCTATTCATCTAAAAATCCTTAACAATTTTAGTCTCTGTGCCCATAATTTTCTAGCAATGCATTTCATTAGCAATGAAAAAAAAAGTTTTAGCAAAACACTGAAAGCGTCTGCACAAAGTCCTGACGCTGTTACATAAAGTATGATCTTAATCACCTCTATGATTTCCACATCCTTCAGCTCAACTGATAAACAAGAGAGCTGGTGTCACTCCACCCACATCCACTCAACTCACAAAATAAAACAGAGCTGATAACAGTGATACTTCAGCACACAGAACTCATGGTTATCATACACATCTGAGACACAAAAACACACAAAATAATGTCAGGAAGCCAATTATGGTTTGTTCTTCTCAAAAGTTTGATTTGCAGTCAGATACCCAGTGTCATTCTAAAATCAGGCACACAAATGTAACACGCATGCAAACATACTAACCTTCAGCGCAGGGCACAACAATCAAAGCTCTGTCAATAAAAACTGTGTTGGTTAAATGTTGTGCCACACCAACACTGGAAGGGTCTCGATACTTTATGTAACAAACTTTGGATGAAAAGGAAAGAGGTGCATTGCTGAAAGAGAAGAAAAACAAGTGATTTGATTGCCTTTTGTGTTGTTGTATAATGTGTTGCATATGATTGTTGTTTTGTTCTGGTGAATTATGAAAAGGAAGATATAGCTAATCTTTGTAAAGTTAGTCCTCTCAAAAACAAGGTTATTATGGTTTTTCACTCTATAACTGTTGACTGAAACAACTGTTTCAGTTGACTTTAGTTTTTAGTATATTTGTGCACTTTTACATGAGTACTGTTTTTCTGAATATCAGTGTGTGCAGATACTCAGAACAACACAATTATGAGCGTGTTTTTGAATGAATCAGCTAACTGAACGATTCCATGACTTACAATAATAAAAATACTGTCATTATATTATAAACAATGTTATAAAATGTGTAATGTTTCAATATATTGTGTATTAGATCTGCAAGATTGGATAAATTGAGAATTATTTTTTTATTTTTTTTCAGAGATCATGATTCTCCCATGATTCACACACAGAATTAGAGGAGTAGTTCACTTTAAAAAAATAAAAAATAATAAAAAAATCGCTGATAATTTACTCACTGCCATGTCATACAAGATATCCATGTCATTAGCCCCTTTCACACAGAGATTCCAGAAATTACACGGATAATGTGACCCAGCATTTGTCCCGGAATTGTTTGATTTTGGTTCATTCACACTGCCAGTGATTTGCCGGGATCTGTGAGTGCGTTCACACACAACCCGTAAAAATCCGGGGAAGACACATGACGTCAGGATGAGACGTATAACGGACGCGTCGAAAACATGTAAACGCGCATACCGTATACGCGCTGGTGAACGATCTTAGCTTCAGTATGGATAGTGAGGAGCTCCTGGTTTCTGCTTCGCTCCAGTTTGCAGGTATTTGTTCGTCCTTTCTTTGTTGATGACGAACACAAACTTTCTTCTAAGAGCAACAGAGTCGCGCGATGGCACGAGCGTCATCACTAAAGCCATGTTTCCACCGACACGTTTTTATCCGAATTAAGTGATATCGAATGAAAAAAGCCTTATGGAAACAGTAAAATTCGAGGAAATTTCATGAAAATCGACTCAAATGAAATACGTTCGGTCTCATCGAATTTTCTCTTGATCGATATGGCTAATGCGATAAAAGCTGATGGAAACGTTATTTGCCGAATAAATAATGAATTGCGATTAAGTTTTATGCCCTTTTATGGTTGCAACACGTCAGAAGACGAGTTCATTTCCGGCCAGTCTGTTTGCGCACACATGGCGGATGTCAACAAAGACAGATGTAAGTGGACAAAGCAAAAAGATGCTTCAACCAAAGGGTTTCCGTGAACCACGATCTCCCAGAAATGATTGAGCGCTCGTCCCCAAACCACAGTCACCTCCGCTGTCGTCGGGCATACGTGCATCGGCATCATCATAGCAATGTTTATAGCGTCGTTGTTTTCTTGGGTTAGTTTTGCTTGTTTTTACGTGGCTTGGTTGAATTGTAATGTAGAATGTGGTCTGTTATTTCTAGTTAACAGACTGCGGCGCTGCTAGTATAACACACCGTTGCCATGGACGCAGTTCAGAGACGGAACAGACTATTTTCTTTAGCAGAAGCAATACTCGTTTTTAAATCAATAAACTCGTTTTTAAGTCAATATTTTGTGTCAAATGATTGATTTATTCGGTTAATATGTAATAAGCAGGATAATATATAGCGAGGCGGTTGTGAGGCGAATACAACAACCGCCTCGCCTTGCATACATTATCCCATTCATATGTCGCAATCAGCTGGCACATAAGCATTATTAGCCTTCAACTTGTGAAATATTGATCATTTTTTGGTAGATGGCGCAATCCGTTTTGTCTAACAAAACTTTGCTTGAATGTTGTTCGATTTAGTGCGAAAATAAATGGAAACACCTTAAAATGTCTCAAATCAATTCGATATACCAATTTGATCGCAAAACAGCATGTGACGTCATTACGTACAGGTTTTTATTCGCTTTAAAGCCGTTGGATGGAAACACACTTTCACCAGCTTTATCCGCATGAGTTTTTTAACCGAATTTCAGATAATTCGATTGACAAGTGGATGGAAACATGGCTATGACACACCCTTTACGGCATTGGTCCTGGCTTTTGTTCACACAGCGCGCGTTCCGGGAGATTCCGGCAATGTTACTAGGTCCCCAACCCGGGATCAATCCCAGAATCAGTCCCAGGTTGTGTTTGCGTTCACACAGAAGGCGTTCTGGCAATTTGCCGGCAATTTCCCGGGATCAACTCGCTGTGTGAAAGGGGCTATTCTTTCTTCAGTCGAAAAGAAATTAAGGTTTTTGATGAAAACATTCCAGGATTTTTCTCAATATAATGGACTTCAATGGGATCCAAACGGTTCAAGGTCCAAAAGACAGTTTCAGTGCAAACTGTTCAAAGGGCTTTAAACGATTCCAGACGATGAATAAGGGTTTAAGTTTTAGAACAAATTTTAAGTTTTATAAGCTCAAATGGTCACCTTGCTCTGTTCTGTGATGTGCATTTGTGACTCTCCTGTTCAAACTCGTTTATCAAAAAAAAACGATAAATGAGTTTGCACTGAAACTGTCTTTTGGACCTTGAACCATTTGGTTCCCATTGAAGTCCATTATATGGAGAAAAACCCTGGAATGTTTTCATCAAAAACCTAAATTTCTTTTCGACTGAAGAAAGAATGACAGATATCTTGGATGACATGGGGGTAAGTAAATTATCAGCATTTTTTTTTTTTTAAAGTGAACTACTCCTTTGAACAGAATTACAATTTATACAGACATATCAAGCCAAGGCACTAAAAGTTACTAAATTTAACCTAAGGAAATATATAAAAAGCCTTTATTCAGTCATGGCTTAGGCAATTAAAAACAGGTTACAAATGCACTCTGACGTGGAATATGGAATTTACAAGAGGTTCTGGCAAAATGTTAATAGCTGCAATTTATTTTAAAAGTTTAATTAATCTGAATGAATTGTTCGGTTTGAATGAACGACTCAATGACTCACTATTTATACTTCACTTGTTTCATTACTGGATGAATCAGCGTTTTTGAATAAATCTTTTGAAATTCAATGACAAATAATTAGTTTTACCGGTCACTTCTTGCTACCAGGTGGCGCAACAATGCAATGATTCGATCTAGGGCAGCATGATATATTGTTTTAGCATCGATATCGCGATTGGTGCATGTGATAGTCACATCGCAGTATGTGCAATGTCAAGTATAGGGATCGTAGTTGATTGGTTCTGGTTTGGAATGCATGTGATTCGCGGATTAATTGCAAAGGTTAAACATCATCATAGAGTAAAAGTTTATCATTTGCATGTGTTTTTAAGTCCTGTCCATTTACAAAATCAAGAACAAGAAGATTTGAACTCACTCAAATTCCATGAACATGATAGCTTTATGAGCCAAGCCAAAACAACAGGCGAAAGACGCTCAGAATACGTAAACATGGCAACACTGCAAGAATGAGCTCTGTGAAGCAGATTTCCGAGCATAAAGATGACTTATCTGTTGATAGTGATTTAGTTAAAATTGCCAAACATTACGAGTCTTTTGTCATTATCTTATTAAAAAAAAAAATAGTGGATACCAAACATGCAGTACACCAAAAGCATTGCTATAATTACCACTAGGGGTGTAATGGTTCAAATTCACCTGGGTGATGACGGTGTAAATGATGGTCATGTTCGAACATAATATATATGAATAAAATAAAATAAATATTTTACGTTCTGTGGAGGGCCAAAACTTCTCCATTAATTTGGTTTGCGCAGTGTAGTTCACAGAATTCCTAAAAAATATGTTGCCACCTATAGGCATCATCATATGTTTTATAAAACATGGAGATTTTTTTTTTCACGTCTGTTACGCATGTATATTATTTCCCTCATCTAAACTATAAAACACATGTGTGACTGATATTTTTTGAATGTTTTATTAAGGGATATGGATATAAACCAAGGTTTCAATATATTTGTACTAAAAATGGTTTATGGTAGTGCACATAACACACAGTCATAGTTATTGCCATGTGAGCTGTTGGTAATGTATGTGAGACGTTTGCATGATGTCATACTTATCTTTTGATAGTGTGTGGATGCATGGTCTGATGTGCATGTACAGTGTGTGTGTTATTAGCTGTCTATGTATAAAGTGTTTATAGTGATGATATTGGTTGTGCAGGTGATTTTAAAATGTATGATGTAGTGTATACGAATTTGATGTGATATGTATACTATGCAGTATCATGTGTTTAATGTGTGCGTGTGTTTTTATCATCACTATGAAGTGGTCTGATATGTTTATGATAAGCCTCGGGATTTGTAACGTTATGTCAGAAATGTATGCTGGGTAAATTACGCCTACCTATTATATTATGTGTTGTTTTGACTCTGTCAGGCAGGTGTGTGTGTGTGTGTGTGTGGTGTTGTTGTTTTGACTCACTCAGGCGGATAGAGTCGCAGCTCCTCGATGTCCCCCAGGAAGCCGAACAGAGTTCTCATCTGATCACTGCTCACCGCCGACGACAGATTAGTGATTTGAATCACGTTTGTTCCAGGCATCCCGTTCATTTCTTAATAGACTGAAATTCAATACTCTGAAATTCAAAGATGCATCAGAGTGGTCAGCTCTCGGAAAGGCGCTGACCTGCTGGGAAACTCGTTAGCAGGGAGCGCTGCTGCGTACAGCAACCAGGGAATGAGCTCAGCTTACACAACAGCGCCGCCCGCTGGTCTGGAGGTTGAGGCTACATGACAAAATTACTAAAAAAGAAAAATGCAAAAGTCTTTTATCTGTCATAGAAGAGTATGATTTAAAAAAAAGACCTTAGCCCCTAATTTTTTTTTTTAATTATTTATTTATTTAACGTTTATTTTATATCATTCATCTGTTTTGTATGTATTTGTTTGTCTAATGTAAAGAATTGTTATTATTGCCTTACTGTTTGTACATGAATAATTGTTCAAATAATAATAAAAAAAAACATACCCGGTTACTTAACAGTTCCGATAAAGATGCCCCCCCCCCCCCCCACAAAAAAAAAAAAAAAAAAAAAAACATGACATGACATAATTTAGTTGAGAAATTTTTTTTTAAACAATTCTTGCAAAATAGGTAGACTAATAACCTTTATTTTTTGGTCATATTTTGAAAAATACATATAATTTTTCACAAATTTCTCTTTCTGTGTCAAACTAATATTAAAACCATCTTAAAAACGTTTTGCTACATTTCTATTATGATTTTTCATACTTTTCAACCTCTTTAGGTGTCAAAATCACTGTTTTCTCCTTGTCGCACACCCAATCTTTTTAACTTCAACATTGAAAATACAGTTTAAAAATATGACTTATCTGGTAACTATGAATATACCTAAATTAAGCACTATTAAAATAACTAAAATACATTATGGTATTCAAAGTGAGACCACTATCGATATTACTTTTTATACAAAATAAAGTTGTCGCACAGTATTGGTGTAATTTCCACCACAACACTGTAATGTCCCTTTAAAAAGTTTTTGTGAATGATTGTTTAGGAAGTTTCAGTGACATCAAAACGTCATGTTTCATCAAGAACAAATATTGAATATATTAAACATCAAGGTAAATATTGCTTGATCAGTTAATATAATATTCTACATCATTTCCAAATATGTTGTACTTTCAAGGGTGTTTTTAAAAAGTTAAATTAATTATTAAAGCCACAATATGTATTTTTTTCTGCTTTAAAAATAGCAAAAATAACTGTATCTATGTTATATATTTCTATTAGATGTGTACTTACATTATCCCCACAGTTTCCACCAACTTTCAGATATGGAGAAATTTCTAGGGTAACACTTTATTTTACGACCCACAAACAACTGTGTAAGTACACTGAAATTGGTGTAGGCCTAGGTTTCTGTAATTATAGTGTACTTCCGTGTAGGTATAAGGGAACAATATGTTAAGTTTTGGGTAATAAAGGGGTAACAAGCACCACTTTAATTTACAGCCCGCAGGAGTTACACTTACCCTGTAACTACACAGAACAAGGGGGTAACAAGCGCTACTTACTATGTAGCAATACGAAACAACACTATTTGCACTGTAATAATTACAGAGAAAGGTACTATCAAAAAAAAAGTTTTAATTACACAGTATATTTGCCCTGCCACTTAAGTGTCATTGCAATTCAATGGGATAAGGTAAGTACTAATTACCACATGGTAAGGCCTAAATTAAAAATCATATCAAAAACAAATTATTTTGACTTAACATTAAGTAAGTAAGAAAAGCCAATAAATTTAATTTATATCATAGTATATATATGTGTGTGTGTGTGTGTGTGTGTGTGTGTGTGTGTGTGTGTGTGTGTGTGTGTGTGTGTGTGTGTGTGTGTGTGTGTGTGTGTTCAATTTTTAACCCACAGATGTCAAAATAACCCTGTAACATTGTACAAGAACATATTTTGCCAGAAATGTGATTGTAACGGTCACCAGGTGGAGTGCCCTTGAGAGTCACCAGAGGGCACTCCACACCAGATGTTCATGTTTCACTCACAACTGCATTTCCCAGAACTCACTGCCTGGACTCATCATCACTGATCACATTCACCTGTACCTCATTCACTGATTGCATTCACCTGTGTCTCATCCTGTTAGTCTGTCTATATATACCTTGTGTTCACATTCACTGTTTGTGAAGTCTTGTTGTACTGTGTGTCTGCATTTCTGAGCGGTTGCCGTGTTTGTTTTCTGGTTTTGGATTTTTGGATTGTTCTTGGATTCTGATTATTGCTGCCTGCCCTGCTCTCTGCCTGTTTCTTGGATTCCCACTGTGTATTCTCCATTGTCCTGTCTGCTGATTCTTGACCCTGCCTGTATGACTATTCTTAAATTAAAGCTGCATTTGGATCTTCATCTGGGATATATCAACAGAATAGGTACCTGTTATTTTTTAACTAATTAAATAATTTGCTTGTATATCTGCCTGTTACCCCTTTATTACCCCAAACTTAACATATTGTTCCCTAATATCTACACGGAAGTACACTAAAATTACAGAAACGTACACCGTAATTTCAGTGTACTTACAAAGTTATTTGCAGGTTGTATATCTGTTTGTTACCCCTTTATTACCCCAAACTTAACATATTGTTCCCTTATACCTACACGGAAGTACACTGTAATTACAGAAACGTACACCGTAATTTCAGTGTACTTACACAGTTGTTTGCGGGTCGTAAAATAAAGTGTTCCCATTTATAGTTTAATTTGAAGACACGGGACGTTTCTTTATTTCCGTTTCGTCGCCCGTCTATGGCGCCATATAACCTTTGACTCCTCTATTTTCTCTAACTTCCTGCAGAACCCGGCGAAACCGCCAAACACAAAGGGGAACACTGGACTGCCGCCAATAAAGCAAAGAAAATGACGAAGAAAAAAAAGTAGTATGTATTTTTATGTGTGTAAATCACGTGCCCGCTCACTCTTAACAGACACCCCGGTGCTGCTCGCGCATCACAGAATGTTCATAAAGCACTCCCCGTTCACAGTAACCGGGTCGTCTCATTCAAAACAGCCACCTGTTGCTGTCAGCGAGCTGCGCACATTGAATATTCATATGAGTCAGGCTGCGAATGTAAGTTACGTGCCTGCTCCAGCGCGCTCATGCTTACTAAATAAACGCCTCACCTCACTACATTCCCTTTAGCCTTAGCACATAGTGGATGCATAACGAAAAAACCGAGTCAAACGTTTGACTGCAGTATCTTATGTGCCTTATAATCCGGTGCGCCCTATATATGAAAAATTTTCTAAATAGGTCATTCATTGAAGGGGCGTAATATAAATATTTATATTCGTCTGTGTTATGGACCACGATTCTGGACCAATGGACCAATGTAGTAGCATTTGCCTGCATGTTCTGCTACTACAGCCAGCTCAGTAAAGCTCAAACGTACGGGTGAAAAATAATGACCCGAGAAGGGTTTGGGACAGGAGAAAAAGCATGACACAGGTAAACATTGGGGTTGCATTTAAAGCTTCTTGACAAGCTAAATCTACAGAGAGATGCCGTATATCCGTATATTTTGTGAAACGATGATGTCATGTCATGAGCTAAGCTGGTTGTCATTGACGGCGACAACAACTCCCGTGAGCCCACGCTCTTTCCAGACGTCATCAAAGTACGTCTTTTGTTATTATTTTAAATGAGTGACCCCTGGTGGCCAAAAATTACATACTGTACGTTTAATTTAACCGTCCGGTGGACCGGCGCCTCAGGAGTAGGGTTGGGTTTTATACCAGTACACCCTGTATTTTTTAAAGGGGAAATGAAGCAGTGAATCAAGTTTACATGATTTACAAGATGGCTTTCCAATATAATCAACAATTATATAAGAAACATTACAAATGTAAACATTTAGAAGAAAAAAAGAAAACTTTGTATCTTTCGCCGCCAGGGCGCTGCCATGCAGTTGACGTCACGGGGTTGGTTGGCTCAAGTTTAACAGGCTCTGGGCATTGAAAATCGCGACATCAAACTGTGTTTACACCAGTGTTTTGACCGCGAACGACTAACGTTAGGTACAGTTATTAGACAAAAAGACGACGTCTAATGTTATATGTTGACAAACTGCACATTGAAACATTGTCTGCGATGTCTGCCGTCATATTCCCGTCTCGTCAACACCATGTAAGTTACGTTGCTGTGTAGAACAGCCGGTGGTGGTTTGGGGCGAAGAGCGGATTTGCAACGCTAACTTACCAGGTGTCAGTGTGGCTGTTAGCGTTATTGCGATGCCTTCCGTGTCAGAGTCCATCTGTTGTCAAGAGGTTGATCTTGAGCATGTATTGCGTGGTCAATTCTGCATCACCGGCGCACACGTTTACCATGCTGTGCCGGGAGTTAGACGTGTGGAAGCGGTGATGCTTTCCCTGAAGGATGTCAGAGCGGAGACACTTTTTCCTAGTATATGTAGGCTGTAGCTACTAGCACTACCAGTGCGAAAATGTGGTGGTTTCATTTCCCCTTTGAACAAATACATGCTAACTTACATGTTGTTGACGAGACGGAATGACGGCAGACATCGCGAACAATGTTTCTATGTGCAGTTTGTCAACATATAGAATGAGACGTCGTATTTTTGTCTAATGACTGTACCTAACATTAGTCGTTCGCGGTCAAAACACTGGTGTAAACACAGTTTGATGTCGCAATTTTCAATGCCCAGAGCCTGTTAAACTTGAGCCAACCAACCCTGTGACGTCAACTGCACAATGGCGGCGCCATTCGAAAGATGCAAAGTTTTTTCTTTTTTTCTTCTAAATAATTACATTTGTAATGTTTCTTATATAATTGTTGATTATATTGGAAATCCATCTTGTAAATCATGTAAACTTGATTCACTGCTTCATTTCCCCCTGGTTCCGGTGCTTAAATAGTTCTTGAAACGGTCAAGAAAACAAAACCGTACACATTTTGTCAAAAAAAATTATACCCTTTTATTTACAGGGCCAAACTGAACACAATATTAACTGAAATCTTTACACAATAAATACAAGTAACATATGGTAATAATAAATAAATCACAATTGAAGAATTCACAATTACGTAATATCAAATAAACAATATTGTATCAAACAATGTAATAATACTGGAGAATACTGGAGATTAATAGAGATTAGCCTACTACCAGGGTAATCTAATATCGACATGGCTACAGGTTCCTATGTTTTGTCTGCTTGAACCAGTCATGTGGGTTGTCTGGTCACTGAACTAGTTAAGCAGCACTTAGCTTGGCGAGTGTGGTATTTCCTTCACACTGTGTCTTAGCTACGCAGCTTTGAGTAAACCTATAAAAGAGAACGTCTCTGGTTACTGATGTAACCCATGTTCTTTGAATAGGGAACGAGACGCTACAGTATGGTTCGCTGCCAAACTCCTCGCCGACAAGCTTCCCTTTTCGCAATTGGAAGAGAAATCTGAGGAGCAGATGATGCGTGTGCTAATATAACATGATGACGTAAGAGCGTCAAGGCGGCACCCACGCCATCAGCCAAAGGATTGGCGTGATTCTATATGGGCTTCAGACAATCGGCACACATGGAGGGCGTTCTGATGCGTAATTTCTACACATGAAATGCAGCCAAACCTTAGAGCATTTTGTCTTCAGCATGTTCATTAATCCCCTCGATATCAGCAGACGTTCAGGGAGTCTCCCGCATTGATTACGGCTCCTTGATGCCCGCAAATTAGTTAAAATCTTCCAAACCGTATAGTGTGCACACTATAGGGAGAGAGGGAGAGAGTGAGAGCCTTTGCGTGTATGCGCCTCATGACACAGAGACTCAGGCACCGAAATTTTCGTTCTTATTCGGTCTGGTTACTACCATTTACGCTGGAACCGGTTCCTTATAGACCCCTTTTCAGTTGGTAAACATGGTGACGTTTTTTTGTGGACGGAGCTCAGGTGGAGGCAGAACAATCCCTCTGGCCACTTCACCAACGCTAGTTAGCAAGTATTGTTAGCTTGTTTTTTTAACAATGAAAATCCAATTTTATTTTAATGTGTAAGGTCACTCAGTGTCCAGGACCGCGATTGTTATTTCCAAAAGTTATTTTTAACGGACAGAACCAGACTGGCCGACCCGTAGCAGCCTACACGCTCACTCAATGCATGGATGATCTGACAGGATTAACATTACGTTACCTCAGTTGAGTGGCCTGACTTCTATACCTACCTTATAGAGAAACTGATCGTAAAGAGAAACTGAGGGCATATAAATCTTTAGATGCCTAACTATGTGCTGAATGGTCCTGTACAAGACTTGTGTGTACGATCCGCAGTTCTGCCGAGCCAGCGCCGAGACGATGACAATGTGAAGAGTGACATTACGGTGCAATTTTAATGATGTGAGTATTTTCTAGAAATAAAAATTCCAGATACAGCATATTCATTTTTCATCAATTCTTGCACCAAACAACACAACAAGAAGACATTTAATAATATTAACAATAATTTAAGCTCCTTATTATGTAGCCGAATCTGTGCTGGTTTGTATTGGCCACCTCCAGTTTTCACTTTGTTTTGCCTCCAGCTAGCACCATGACGTAACTGAGACGTTGGCGCAAAAGGGGTCTATTAGGACCACGTTTCGGTACCCAACCCTATTCAGAAGGGGGAAGCAGTGCCTTACCAACACAGTTGACCTCAATTGGGAGTATTGTAGGATGATGTAAGGAATACTTTGAAAGATCTCCTCAATCCCACCGACACGTCATCCATTGAGGAAGCAGAGGCTGAGGGCTCGGAGGTGGACTTGTCCATCACCCAAGGTAAAGTCACTGAGGTAGTCAAGAAGCTCCTCGGTGGTAAGGCACCGTGGGTGGATGAGATCCGCCCTGAGTACCTCAAGTTTCTGGATGTTGTGGGGCTGTCTTGGCTGACACGCCTCTGCAACATTGAATGGCGGTAGGGAACAGTACCTCTGGGCTGGCAGAACGGGGTGGTGGTCACTCTTTTGAAGAAGGGGAAGGGTGTATTCCAATTACAGGGGGATGTATGGATGTAAACCCTATGCCAGGGTACTGGAGAAGAGAATTCGGCTGTTAGTAGAACCCCGGATTTAGGAGGAACAGTGTGGCTATACCCTCTCCAGGGGTGCTGGAGGGTGCATGGGAGTTTGCAAAACCAATCCACATGTGCTTTGTGGATTTGGAGAAGGCATTCGACTGTGTCAACCACGGCGTCCTGTGGAGGGTGCTCTGGGAGTATGGGGTCCCGGGCCCTCTGCTTTGTTAAAGGCTGTCCGGTCCCTGTACGACCAGAGCAGGAGCTTGGTTCAGCCGGCAGTAAGTCAGACTTGTTCCCGGTGCATGTTGGACTCCGACAGGGCTGCCCTTTGTCAACAGTTCTGTTCATAATTTTTTATGGACAGAATTTCTAGGCACAGCCAGGGGCCGGTGGGTGTTGGGTTTTGGGACCACATGATTTCATCTCTGCTTTTTGACGGAAGATGTTGTCGTGTTGGCCTCATCAGACCAGGACTTTCATACACTGGTATGGCTTGCAGACGATTGTGAAGTGGCTGGGATGAGAATCAGCACCTCCAAGTCTGAGGCCTTGGTACTCTGTCGGAAAAGGGTGGTTTGCCCAGCTTCAGGTTGGTGGAGAGTTCCTGCCTCAAGTGAAGGAGTTCAAGTATCTTGGGATCTTGTTCACAAGTGAGGGAAAGATGGAACAGGAGATTGACAGACAGATAGGTGCAGCTTCTGCAGTGATACGGTCGATGTACTGGTCTGTTATAGTGAAGAAGGAGCTGAGCTGCAGGCGGCTGAAACGATACAGGCGGCCGAAATGAGCTTCCTCCGCAGGGTGGCTGGGCGATCCCTTAGAGATAGAGTGAGGAGCTTGGTCACTCGGGAGGAGCTCAGAGTAGAGCCGCTGCTCCTCCACATCGAGAGGGGCCAGCTGAGGTGGCTCGGGCACCTGTTGGCACCAATCAGTCAGGCAAGTACTGTTCTCCTGGCAACCGCCAAACCCATGGTGTTTCTCAATGTCAAGGATACTTCCTTGGCAGGACGGGTCCTTCCAAGTCATTTCCTTCAGAGGCTAGGCAAGGGTCCTCTTTAGCGTTCGGAGAACATGTAAATGGAACAGGCTAGCAAGTGCACGTCATTGCGTCATTACATCAGTGAAAGGTCCGCTTCGGCGCTGCAAAAATCATTGTGTTGGTGTACTGCACTGTTTAAATACACTTGACAGTCCTTATTTTGTCTTGTCAGTCCTCATAGAAATAAATAAATAAAGGGATAATGTATAACCAGGCGGTTGTTATAGTGAATACAACCCCGCAAACTCTAAAGCAGAGGGGTCTTGATCAGCCGGTTGTATTCGCTGTAACAACCGCCTCGCTATACATTTTCCCACTTATAACATGGCTACCAAATAAATCAATAATTTGACACAAAATATTGATTTAAAAAGGAGTTTATTCATTCAAAAACGATTACTATATTACCGGAGTTAACAGAACTACCTCCATATAGCAACATGATCTAGCTGTTAAAACACATGCAATTGTAAAATATGTGACCAACAAAAAAGGCTATGAAGTAAAAATTAAAAAGTTAATCACCAGTAAAAGGGAACAGCTTTAAATCCCCTCAGCAAATTTGAGCCGATATGTTAAATAGTTTAACAAACATTAAATAAATGGCTAAACTGAAATTATACTTGCTTACATTTGAAAGCATATTGCCGTTATCACTCCGACTCCGCTAACGGTCGACATTTTTTTATTTTTTGAACAAGATAGCAAAGCTGCGCATAGGATTGTGGGTGATTTAAGAGCGCGAAGGCTACACATATGCATCCTTTCCTGTGTATGGGATATTTTCCGAACGAAGGACTCAGTCCTTGGTTGAAATTCTGAGGATCCTCGACATTGGAACAGTCCTTCGACGGACGTCGATGACGTAGCATCCTCGAAATTCCGGCTTCCGAGGATCCTTCCTTGACATTGAGAAATGCCTCCAGACTCGTTCATCAGATTTCCAGACAGAGAAGTGTGATTCGTCACTCCAGACAGAGAACACATCTCCACTGCCCAGTAGCGGCATTATGAAAGGGGCTTTGATGCAACTGCTCGGCCATGGAAACCCATTCCATGAAGCTCTCTATGTACTGTTCTTGAGCTGATCTGAATGTCATACAAAGTTTGGAAGTCTGTAGCTATTGACTCTGCGGAAAGTTGGCGACTTCTGGCCTCGGCATGCGCTGACCCTGCTCTGCAATGTGGCCTACCACTTCGTTGCTCAGTTGCTGTTGTTCCCAATTGCTTCTACTTTGCTATGAAAACATGGAATATTAAGTAGTGAGGAAATTTCACAAATGGGCTTGGCAACCTCTCACGGTACCACATTTCAATTTCCTGACCCAATCATTCACAAACGTTTGTAGATGCAGTCTGCATGCCTAGGTGCTTTATTTTATACAACTGTGTCCATGGAAGTGATTGGAATGCCTGAATTCAATGATTTGTCCCAATACTTTTGGCAATATAGTGTATATGGTGATTATTATACATGATATGACATAACACACTACATACAAACCTATTTTTGTATCAAATCAAAAATATCAATGTGTTTCAAGTGTTTTCCCCGTTTTAATTAACGATTTCCTGATATTTTTGGACATATTTTTTTTTTGTATTGCTCTCTGAGCATTGTATTATGATCATTTTATCAGGTTTATCAGGAGCTGCTCGATGTGTCCTGTCTTCCTGTTTCAGTGGAAATTACCTCAACTCATGGGGTGCTTGCTTCTATATATTCAAATGTACAAAAAAAATAAGTTAAAAGTACTTATAACTCTGCACATTTCAAGGCACTTCAGTGGGCCTTTAAACCAATATTAGTGGATCATCAAAGTCAGCTTGTTGGTCTGATTTATATGTGTATTTTGGCCATTCGCTCAGATCCAGTTGGCAACAGACAAAACCATATATTCATATTTGATGCATGATTTGAATATGATTATCAAATGATTTTATTGCTCAGGTAGGGTTTTCACCCTAACCATGACCTAGATAGATAGATAGATAGAAAGATAGATAGATAGATAGATAGATAGATAGATAGATAGATAGATAGATAGTAATATGCTACGCACATGTGCACACATTGTATGTTTTTGCAGCTTCACACTAATGAACATGTAATGACTCGCACGTGAAAACTGAGATGCAGTGTCATCTACCAGGTGTCATATGCGCACAGACGAGACAGGGGATCGCATATATTAGTTTGTCTGCTTAGAGTTTCACCGTCTGCTTGAGTGTCTGTATATTTAATGTCTGTATTTTTTATGGCTACAAACAGTAGCATACTACATACTGGTTAAGATACCTTCTCCTATCAAAAGAAGATGCTGGCTGAATTTATGACAACTGCTGACAGTTAATAATAATAATAATTCGTGTTGCAGATTCTCAAACACAGCAATTTTAAAGAAAGTGCATGCTAAAACGAAAGTTCAAAACTTAACATAGTGTGAAATGTGTTTAATTGTCTTTGAAAACCGAAGGAAAACCTAAACCTTCATTAAATCTTTAAGGAGGCTCTTCTTGTGACAGCAGCATTAGGTGTCATGTGTCCCAATGAGTGAGAGTGCATCAAACTGTTTAAATGGATGTGTCGCACTGTCCTGTGGGTCATCCAGAATACTTTTTGATTGTTCCTTTGACCATTGATGGAATTTAAATGCTTCTGAGAGGCTACATTTGTTTTACTTTATGTAAGTTCTCCGATCATTTCTATATTGAGCTGTGTTTGTGCTTTGCATTAATTCCCTTGTCTTAAATATTTTTTTTTCTCTCTCTAAAAGATTTCATTTGAACTCAAATCGACCAAACAACTGTTCCAGCTCATTCAATATACTATTATAAATCGCACAGGTGAAGTCACTTGGCGTTGCTATGGCAATAGGGAGTCAGTTACTGGAGAGCAGCTGCACACCTGTGCACTAATTTGTTAGACCACAGATGCAAGGGAATAATTCAGAGGCTAATAGAGATTAGAAGGGCAGTAAAATGCCAAAGAAGAGTGATACAACAAGAAAATTGGAAGATGGTGAGTTGTAATTTTTATTTCCATTGTATAATTATTTAACAGTTACAATAAACCCTAATGACCCTAATAAACCCATTATTTTAGTAATACATTATTATTATTATTATTATTGTCAAATCCTGTCATCTGTTGACATTCTGCGCTTAGGGAGCAACTCATAATAAATATATATGTTTTTTGGTAGTGGGAATAGATATTGATGGAGATGTGGAGAGTGCTGAAGGTAAGAAAAAATATTACACTGAATTGTTTTTCCTCATTTTCTCCTTTCTTTTTTATGAGTGTTGGTGTTTAAGGCTATAATCAATATTTCTGATGCTTATAACCTAGAAAACACTCAGCAACTAGAAATGTCTACATACAGTATATTGACAAGTGACTATTGTGACAGCAATTTTCTCACTATTTTTCTTTCAGAATTTGTAACAATTTTTGTTTATCTTTTGTTACTCAGCATGCAATAATGTATTGTTTGTATGCATTTTCATGACAAATGGTAAATGGACTGCATTTATATAGCGCTTTCATAGACCCAATGGCCACCAAAGCGCTTTACAATTTGCCTCACATTCACCCATTCATACACCGACTGCGGTGTCAGCCATACAAGGCACCATCCAGCTTGTCGGGAGCAGCTGGGGTTAGGTGTCTTGCTCATGGACACCTCGACACTTAGTCAGGTGGAACCGGATTGAACCACCAACCTTTCGGTTTGCAGACAACCTACATGAACCACTGAGCCACTGCCGCCCCTGACAATGCAATTGTGTTCTCTTTTTCTCAGAGGACAAAAAAGCAAAAGGCAAAGGTGCTAAAAAAAACGCAGCCGGTAAACGGGGCAAAGCAGTCACCAGTGAGGATGGTGAGGATGAAGATGCGGATGATGACCCCCCCAGAGGTCGTCGAGCAGCCAAGAAAAAGAAAGCTGCACAGGTAGAGGAAGACAGCGATGATGATATTCCACAGAGAAGATGTGCTGGGAACAGGAGAAGAGGAAAAGTGCGAGAAAGTGAGGGAGATGGGGAAAAGTCTGGTAGAAAAAGCAAGAGAGGTGGAAACAAAAAACAGAAAGATGCTAAGGGGAAAGGAAAAGACAAGGACAATGACAGCGACAAAGATGAAAAGAAGAAAAAGAACAGTAGGTATGCTGACACAAGTGGTAACGCGATAAAACTGGATAATTAAATGATAATTAATTGACTTCATCAATACACCAAGAGACACCAAGAGATCACTGAATATAATATAAAAATTCCAGTAATATATAGGAAAATCGAGAAAAAAACTAACTAAATAAACTTTTTTCTCTTTTACAGTCCATCTCCAAAGTTCTATTGAAATGTTTCTATTTTTAAGGTGCAATTTACATGCCATTTGTCCGTATTATTTATAAAAGTGGTTAGTGTTGTTGGAAAACATATGGTCAACTATCCGAGCCTCTCCCTATTCCGCGACAGTATCGTTTTAACTATTAAAGCCATTGCATTTTTAATACTATGTCTCCCCATACACTCTAGACACACACTTGTACTCGTTAGCTCATCCCATTAATCTCCATTAGCGACTTCTAACCATATACACCTGATATTATGATTAGTCTTATGGGTGTAGGAACATTTACAAAGTGTGATGGGGGGATGGCACACAATAAGACATAATACTGCAAACAAAACAATTCTAAATTTTTGTCTTGTTTTTTCTTTAAAAAAAAATAATAATAATAATAATAATAAATTATATATATATATATATATATATATATATTGCATTTTTTGTCCTTGTTACGGAGTAATTGCACAAATAAGTACTAAAATATTTCTTTATGGTTACATTTTATTTGAAGGTGCCATTGCTACAGTCTAATTATACAGTTAAGTATGCAGTAATATTAATTAAAAATATAATAATTAGGGTAAGGGTTTGGTTTATGGTTAGTTGCGCGTATGCATAATTTACTGTTATTACTGTAGTAATTACATGTGCAATGTGTAACAAGGACACTGTAAATTAAAGTGTTACCATTATTAGACACTTAGGGTAATGATTTGGTTGAAGTGCTTGTAAGTTTGCATATTTTAATGTTAAATTTAACAAATTAAATTTAATGGTTACTAATCTGGTCTTTATAATTCTTATCCTTATAAAATCTATCTTTGCATCATACTTGCTGACTTTGTAATGGTTATACACTAAACAACTGAGGCATCACACACTACCAGACTTTCAGCACAACATGTATCATCCAGACGGAAAAATGTGGGCAAAAATTCATGTTGTGTACTTTTGAAGTTTATGCAAGACAAAACAAGTCATTTTTATGAATGAAGCACTCGATCACAGTATGTTCTATGTCTTAGTGGTGATGATTCCAAATCAGATGAAGAGGAGGATTCCATGTCTGAAGGTGAAATGGCCAAACTGATGGAGGAGGTGGAGGAGAAGAAGAAACTGATAGCAAACATCAGGAACAAGCCCTGGCGAATGAAAAGACGACTTAAAGTCCTCAAGTACTGAGAAATCTTAAATGTAATGCAAAAAAAATGTTATAATGAATCAATAAGCTTCAAGACACCCCATTAAGATGTGACTAAATTCACGATACAGCAAGGCCTTATTGTTTTTACGGAAAAAAATATATTTAAGGGATTTTATGGTACTAAGTTTAGTTATGATCCGGGCAAAATCCCGCTTTGCGCGCGTGCAAAATCAGAATGACACATGCGTTTGTGTATAAAGTCATTTCATGAAAATGCAATCACAAGTGTCTTGACTGTGAGTGTAAATACAATTAAGAAAAATTATATTTGGATGATCATTTTGCCACAGTTTTTGCTTGAACATGTTACACATATCTAATCATTTCTGTAATGCATTTTAATTTTAATTTTGCCACTTATAAAGCGTTTCAATATGCATATTAAAACTAGTGTAGCCTATGAAATGGCAAATATAAATTATGTAATTTCATTTTAATTTTGCACCAAACGTTGCTAGAATGGTAATGTAAAATGTAAATTTAAATACAAAATGCAATGCCATTTTACATATTGCATTGTCATTTTGCATATTACATTTCAAACTGAATATTGCTACACATAAGCTTCCATATTGGGTGCAGTACAAAACGTTTTAATTTGTCTTCCATTCATTTCCAATGCGGTCATTTTTGACCCCGAGGAATACATGTGCGACTATTTATTTTCAGGACCATTTGACCTTTTTGAATAATGTCCATGATTTTTGTGTGGGTCTGTGTGTTCACATAGCAAGAGGCCAAGAGCCTAAACCTTTACCAAGTTTTGTACCATTCCGATGAAGTAAAAAAAACAAAACGGTCAAAAATGGCCAGACAGCAGAGGATTGTTTTGTTAAGATAATTCTTTCACTAAAATATAACTCAAAGGGATACTCCCCGAAATGAAAAACAAATAAATAAACAAACTCCCAAACTGTGAATAAACTTATTACATTTATCAATTAAAAAAAAAAAAACTCTCAAATTCCAAAGAATGAAAATTCTGTCAGCATTTACTAAACATAAAATTGGATGTTTTTAAAACATAAAATTCTCAAAATACATTATTTTATGTTCTCCAGAAGAAAGAAGACATTTTTAAAATAATATGTTGGTAAATGATAGTGAAATTTTTCCATTTGGGGTGGAGTATCCCTTTGAGTTTAGTAGTTTAAGTTGGTTTATTATTTTTATAGGCCTTAACATCCACATCATATCTGTTTCTTTTGTGTATTTTAGCTTAAATGTAGCTTTAAAAACAGATAGTTCTAGTCCTTGAAGCTGATTGATTAATACAGTGATCCAGTTAAGTGTCAAAGTTATGTTATGTTTCATTATGTTTTTGTTAATGGTCCTTTGTTTCAGCCTGTTCTCATCCCAAGAGGTCATCTAACTGACGCTTTTGACCATGCGTCAACATCCGACGCACATGGCACCCTTTAAGGCCAATTTATACTTCTGCGTCGAGGGTACGCCGTAGTGTATTTATACACTACGTGAGCATTTATACTTCTGCGTTCAGGTCTTGGTTGCTCTGCAGTACTGCTCCGAAACGCTAGTTGGCGGCGGAGGGTTTTAATGTTCCACTGTGTTTAGATTCCTCACAGCTAGGTTACTACAAGCAATAGCGATTGAAAGAGAGCTGATCCTACCCTATCTCACGACCAATGCGTACGAATTCGTACGAGTGATTAAAAAGTGGCTAATTCGTACTAATTCGTACGACCTCACTCGTGCGAATTCATACGATTTGTCTAAACCCACGTGACGGTTATGTTTAGGGGCGGGGTCAGGGGTAGGTCATTCGTACGAATTCATACGAATTGGCCAATTCGTAAAATATGTACGATTTAGCAAAAATCGTACTAATTTGTACGACTGAGGTCGTATGAATTGTTACGAATTAGCCACCTCGTAAAATTCGTACGAATTCCCGTGAGATCGGGTTGGCTGATCATGTTGGAGTTGGAGCTTATTGAGGTGGAAAAACAGTTCACTTTAGTGAAATTACTAAAACTGAAAGGCAGAAATGAGAGAAGACGTCGGAGGAGATGGTACGTGTGGAAATCATAGACAGTGGTGGAAATGCGTGAGAAGGTATGTGCGGAAATGCGTAGGAGGAAATG
Source organism: Pimephales promelas (assembly GCF_016745375.1). The sequence continues at coordinate 25,368,907 of NW_024121987.1, forward strand.
CAATGCTAAGGCCAATTTATACTTCTGCGTAGGGTGTGCGCAGTAGGGACGGCGTAGCATACGCACAGACGCGTCCCATACCGCGTACCCTTCGCCGTCGCCTGATGCGCACCTCTTCAAAAATGTAACTACACGTCGTGACGACGCGGACCGCAAGATCGGTGATTGGTCGGCTTGGTAGCATCGCATTTCCTCCTACGCATTTCCGCACGTACCTTCTCACGCATTTCCACCACTGTCTATGATTTCCACACGTACCATCTCCTCCGACGTCTTCTCTCATTTCTGCCTTTCAGTTTTAGTAATTTCACTAAAGTGAACTGTTTTTCCACCTCAATAAGCTCCAACTCCAACATGATCAGCTCTCTTTCAGTCGATATTGCTTGTAGTAACCTAGCCGTGAGGAATCTAAACACAGTGGAACATTAAAACCCTCCGCCGCCAACTAGCGTTTTGGAGCAGTACTGCAGTGCTACCAAGACCTGAACGCAGAAGTATAAATGCTCACAACGGCGTCGCCTACGTGCGTAGCCAACGCCGTGCACTACGGCGTACCCTCGACGCAGAAGTATAAATTGGCCTTTAGGCTCAATACGAGACGCGCCTCCTAGTGGTCTAACCCTAACCCCACCCCAGACCTAAACCTAACCGCGTCATCTAACTAATGCTAAAGGTTACCATGTGCGTCGGATTTAGACTCATGGTCAAAAGTGTCTTAGGATGAGCGTCATCTAACTCAGTGGTTCTCAAACCGGTCCTGGAGGACCACCAACACTGCACGTTTTCTTTGTCTCCCTGATCAATCATACCTGATTCAAATCAATGATTGAATCAGGTGTGTTTGATTAGGGAGACAGAAAACGTGCAGTGTTGGTGGTCCTCCAGGACAGGTTTGGGAACCACTGATCTAACTGACACTAAAGGTTGCCATGTGCGTCGGATTTAGACGCATGGTCAAAAGTGTCAGTTAGATGACGCCCTAGGATGAGAATGCATTGTTTGTTTCCTGTGCAGTATTAGTTTCTATAGTTACTAAGATGTCCATGTTTGTCGCCTTCATTCATTTCTGTCATTTTGTTCACCTGTGTTCCCTTGTTAATCCTGTGTATACGTACTCCCTGTTTTGTTCATGTCAGTTCTCGTTTCAGTTAATGTGGTTTGCATTTTCTCCTACAAATTCTGAGATTCCTTCATTGTGCGATTTCTGTGAAGAGTAAGAGAGTAATTTCAGTAAAGTAAAGTAAATATCCTCCTTTGAACAATCCCATGTTCTCCTTGTGTCTGTAGAGAGGCTCAGCAGTTTGTGGATAAATTTGAAGGTGCCTTGGGCAAAGGAAAAGGCAGGAAGCTGTATGCTTACAAAGTGATGATGATGAAGGTAGGAATATCTTGATATTATATATCATATGAAAATCTTCACTTTATGCATCACTATGACTGTTGCTGAAAATAAAACATTCCTATTTTAAGAGAGATCAGATCAGGTCAGATTTTGTAATCACCCAGAACTCCATAGCAACAACATAGCAATGGGTTAAAACACAACTTGAATACCTTAGCAACCACTTTGCAAAACTCACAGTGGCAACAAGTATACGCCTTATTCATGGCAGCGCCATCTTTGATTTTTAATGAGAATGAAAGCGAGGCTGTGAGGGATAGACTTGCATCTCTTCAATGGGCTGTACTTGTCATGATGTGGTTTTGTGTGTTTTCGTTATTAGTGATTCCCCGTCGATTATTTGTCCCAGGTGTTTCTTATTTCTCACGCCCCCTTGTTATCTTGTCTAGCTCGTTTGTCCTTTATTATTTAAGCCCTGTGTTTCTGCCCTGTCTTTGTTGGTTGTTGAATTTATGTACGTGAACGTTGATGTTTTTGAATTCTCAAGTCCTGCTTCTAGTCTTGTGTCTTGTTCCAAGTTTGTTAATAAAGCTATACTGCGTTTGGATCCAGCCTCAGCACTATTTCTCCGCACAGCGTCACAGTACTGTTATTTAATGTGTTTTCGGTAACACTTTAAAACAATGGTCCGTAGTTAACAAGTAGCTATGCAGGAAGTAATAGGTAGTACTGCATTAACACCGAAGTTAATACTATTAACTAATATGGAAGCAATATTAACTAAGCATTAAGTAATAGGTAATTTACAAAGGTAGTTCCTTGGTAGGTTTTTGATTGTTACTAAATAAATATATCCTCAATGAGAACTAATTGTGAACTAAGAAATAATAACCAATTAATTACTAATCACAAAAGTGACATGTCTAAAAAGTGAACAATTGTGGGGGTTTTACTCTTAACATGGTCATAACATTTCAGAAGCACGTGTCTCAAATGGCTTCTTTGTGGAAACCAGTTTATGAAGTTTATACATCCCCCCAAATACATTAGCTAGGTTGAGATTGTGACCACTCTTGCCAGGATGGACGCATGTTCTTGTGTCATTTGTGAAAAACATGTTTACTCTTCACTAACTACTTAAGCGTTACCTTGTCATCCCGCAGGAACTACTAGTGATGTGGCCCATTATTTTATAGTTAGTTAGGAGTTAACATGTTTAACTCCTAGTAGTTCCTGCGGGATGACAAGGTAACGCTTAAGAAGTTATTGAGGAGTTAACATGTTTTTCACAAATGATACAAGTAATTTAATTTTATATTTGACACATACTGTACAGGTTCTGTGAGGCACTAATATTCTAACAAACACTGTAATCTGGAAGATGTGTTTTTGCACTTATCGTAACATGAATGCAGCCAATCTCTTCATTAAAGATGCTAATTGTTTTTGACAAGTGAACATCAATGTTTATATTCATGACCTAAAGAGAAGTCCTCCTCAGGCAGCTACTGTAACATAAAGTTATGGGTCTTTGGAGTCTGAGATATATGTGACTGACATTCAATAGAGCCCATAATGGTGAACTAATCCAATCATGAGAGTGTCAACATCACTTCCTAATTATTTAAGGTTTATTTTTAAAAACTGTCATTATTAGTATTATTTTATGTTTAAGTTTTAAATAAACAAAGAACATGCGTCCATCCTGGCAAGAGTAGTCACAATCTCAACCTTGCTAATGTATTTGGGGGGATGTATAAACTTCATAAACTGGTTTCCACAAAGAACCCATTTGAGGCACATGCTTCTGAAATGTTATGACCATGTTAAGAGATTAAAACCCCTACAATTGTTCACTTTTTAGACATGTTACTTTTGTGATTAGTAATTAATTGGTTATTATTTCTTAGTTCACATGTAGTTCTCAATGAGGATATATTTCTTTAGTAATAATCAAATACCTACCAAGGAACTACCTTTGTACTAAATTACCTATTACTTAATGCTTAGTTAATATTGCTTCCATATTAGTTAATAGTATTAACTTCGGTGTTAATGCAGTACTACCTATTACTTCCTGCATAGCTACTTGTTAACTACAGACCATTATTTTAAAGTGTTACCGTGTTTTCTTATTGTTCTGCTCATGAAACACTGGAAAAATATCTTTCCAAGAAATGTCAGTTGACAAAAATCTCCCGACAATGTAAGCATGTGGAAAATTGTAAGTACAGTATAGCCGCTTTCTTCAGATTTTTACAGCGGATGCCATTGGAAACACGGTAAGTCTATCCCTCACAGCCTCACTTTCATACCTGTAATGGCACTGCTCTGAATAAGGTCTATACTGTTGGCAAATGGCAAACGCTAATAACATTTTCTTGAAAAACATAAAAACATAGTTACCTGCAGCCCCCTAACATTCCCTGTTTGCTTTGTGCCTCATCATGCAGAAATGGATAAAGTTTCAAAGAGATTTTGAAAATTTTAGGACATCGTGCATCCCATGGGAGCGGAAAATAAAGGAAGTTGAGAGTAAGTACCCCCCCCCCCCCCCCCCCTGATAGCTGATGATATTATTTCTTTGACCTGTATATGAATTCTTTTTTCAGAATTATTCATTTACTAGAATGTTTCTTGCAGTCTAAAAGTTCCTTATTCTGTGCCTTGGCGATGTTTCATCCATTTGCAGGTCACTTTGGCTCCTCTGTTGCTTCATACTTTATTTTCCTCCGTTGGATGTACGGTATGAACTTAGTCCTCTTTGGCTTGACTTTTGGCCTGGTTGTGATACCAGAGGTCAGTGTTTTAACCATTATGTTGTGTTTTACCTACATAAGTATAAAATTATGCTCTTTTGCATTCAATTTTGGCTTATCGGAGATAAATAAAGTATCTTTCTAATACAATCTACAACAAATGACTGCTGTACTTCACAAATGATTTAAACATGTTGAACTATCCGTAAGGTTCTCATGGGACTTCCATATGGGTCCATTCCTCGGAAAACTGTGCCGAGACCAGAGCAAGCCACTGCTATGGACTATGCTGTTCTCACGGATTTCAATGTAAGATCATGATACTTGTATTTTATACAATGCTAAGGTTGATTAGATGTTTGACAGTTTGAGACAACTAGTGAAAATGTCTATTTTGCATTTTAAAATATAATTTTCAGAAAACATTTTAAGTGAAGGTCAAAAGTATACATGAATTTCAGAACAGCTTAGTATATTAAGTCGCCCTCTGGATAGCAGCAACTCCACAAGGTCATGTAAATCCTAATGATCATGTTCTCCAGCATGATTTGAGATTGAATATCTTGTGCTACAACGGAATCTAAAAAGTTTCATTACTTTTGCATCATTTAAATTTTTCTGTTTATTTACAGGTTTATTTTTATTTTTTTTTAATTGTGTCATGGAATTAGAGATTTACGCAGTGTTTGTTACATTTCTTATTACCATAATATACATGTATGGTTATCAATAACACTTTTTGATGCCTTGTCTTTGACAGGGTTACTGCAAGTACTCAGTACTTTTCTATGGCTACTATAATAACCAGAGAACCATTGGCTTCCTGAAGTTTCGTCTCCCTCTGTCCTACCTCTTGGTGGGCATTGGGTCCTTTGGGTATAGTCTCATGGTTGTGATCCGAACGTGAGTCACTCTTTCATGCATTGCTAGATGTTGTAGCAATGACATGAAATGTTCTTGAGAAGTACATATGACTGTGAATGTGTATGCCTATTCCAAAAATTATTATTGTTCTTTGTAGATGGCAAAAGGTTGTACTGAATCTAGTTTATTGTCTTTAATTGTACTGTACATTTACAATGGTTAAAAAAATTGTGGTGTCAGATTAGACAGCTAATGCTGAAAAAAAAATACCCCTCCAATTTAAAGGTTATTTTTTTGCTGTACAAAAACAGTCTGTTATGCTGCTTGATAGTGCAAACTGGTGTTTGTTATCATATGTATTATGGTAATCATAATTACACTGTTTTGTAGCACAGATAGTTTCACCATTTACTGCACTTTGTCACTCTTCTAGTAATTTACCTTTGGCAGTTAATGAAATACGGTCTTGCAATCTGCTTTACAATCTGCTGTACATGTGCATTTTACACATGCATTCGAAACAAAATTTCTGAAGATGCAAAGATCAACATTTAACATTACTATAACAGCGAGAAACGTGAGTCTTGTCAAAGAAATATGCAATGTTTCCGCTTCAGAAACAATAGACAATTGAAATAAAAAAAGATGCAATTATCAATGGTAGAAATTTTGAGATTTTGCAATTACTAAAAATAGTCATAATTACGAGAAATTGTCAAAATTGTGTGATAAACGTTTGAACTATAGTCAGTATTGTTAGCGGTAAAGTCACAATCATGACATGCTTTGTAAGATATAAAATAAATAAAGATGTAGTTGTGAGATATAAATTCAGCTGCACAAAGTAATGGTGCAAATATAAGAAAAAAGTTATGACAAAAAGTCACAATTGAGGATATATATGTATATATATATATATACATTTCCTCACCTTTATGTCATGTCATGGTTGCTTTCTATGAACTGAAACTAATGCTAATCTTCCCTTTCACCCATTCAAATTAAGAAACGGCACCATTTTGTATTGATCATTTCCTGTACTGTAATATTTTTGTGAACATGGGCAGTCAACCCTCTGGGGAATGGAAGACATATTTAACATCACATCAAAAAACACTTCACCTTTAAATACGAAACATTTTCTCCAGATAGCCAAACAGAAAGTTCAACCACACTACACAGCATCATTGAATGAGTATTACCAACAAAATTGTTGTTTTGACTGCAATTGGAAATTGCGCTTCTGTTATCCTGCCGGCGAGATTGGATTCTTTACAAGTGCTGAATAAAGTCCATTCTCGCTGTTAGGATGGCTAAAAACGCAGATGTGGGGGGAGGGGATGGAGAAGACAGTGAGTTCACCTTTGCCTGGAAGATGTTCACCAGCTGGGATTATCTTATTGGGAATGCGGAGACAGCCGACAATAAATTCGCCTCCATCACCACCAGCTTCAAAGTATGTGCTTTTGTGTATATGTGTAAGTTCTTGGGTAGGTGTAGATGTGTGTGTGCTGACCACTGCATATTTTTTTTTTTTTTTTATAGTCTGGTTGCCCTTTCAGAGATCTGAAGTGGTCAACTCTCTGTAAAACCAAATAATCTGGCCAGATCAAGTGATATGGTTTAAATAAATGTTCACATGTGCTCTGTAGCTCCAAAAATGGTCTTGCCTCATGCATTTTCTCAGTTTGGAACCTCTAATGTGTTCTTCAGGAGTCCATTGTGGATGAGCAGGAGAACCAAAAGGATGAGAACATTCATCTGAGGAGATTCTTACGTGTCCTAGCCAACTTTCTCATCACCTGTACACTTGGTGGAAGTGGCTATCTCATCTACTTTGTGGTCAAACGATCCCAAGAGTTTGCGAACATGGACAACCTCTCATGGTACGAGAAGAATGAGGTAAAAATAAGCACAAAATCACATTCAATATCTTGTCTTAAGTACACTAACAAGATACAGGGGTTGGTCAATGAAACTGAAACACTGACCAATGTTTCACGCCTATATGTGTGAGATTTGGTGGCCAATTTTTACTGATATTACAGTACATTCTATCAGTAAGAGTACAATGTGAAAATGTATTTAAATTAGCAGAGCAATAGCACATCTTTAGATAAAAAAAAATGTCAATCCACAACATAATGGGAGACATATCCGAGTTCAAAAGAGGACAAATTGTTGGTGTGCGTCTCACTGGCTCATCTGTGACCAGGACAGCAAGTCTTTGTGGTGTATGGAGAGCTGTGAGTTACAGTGTGGAGAAGCCCCAAAGAGGCTTAACACCCAGACTGTTGCTGCCCATAGTGAAGCACGGGGTGGATCAGTGATGGTTCAGTGATGGTTTGGCACCCATCAAGCACTCTACTGTGCTTGATAGGTGCATCACTGCCAAGGACTACCGTACCATTCTGGAGGACCATTTACCCTGAAGGTGGTGCCGTGTATCAGCATAATGCACCAGTACACAGCAAGACTTGTGACTGAATAATTTGATGAACATGGAAGTGAAGTTCAACATCTCCCATGGTCTGCACAGTCACCAGATTTTGGGGTATTTTGGAGGAGCAAGTTCAGAAAATGTTTTCCTCCACCAGCATCACATAGTGGCATGGCCACTCTTCTGGAAGAGCAATGGCTCAAAATCATTCTGGCCACTGTGCAGGACTTGCAGCGGCGGCCTTAAGCATCTGGGGGCCCGTTTCAATAACTAATATGGGGCCCTACCTACATAAAACAAACATAATAGAGCATAAAAAGCAAGGATTCCCGTTGTCAGGGTTTTGCAGGTGACCGAAAACGAGGACATAGGACTGCAGTATAGTTGATTTATTTTCAAACTTAAAGCTGTAGTATACGATGTTGAAAATCGGTCGAGAGAGCCTGAAACGGGAGGGAAGTTTTGAAAAACTCATCCCGCCTCTCCACACACACCCCCCTCCCCTCTGCTACCTGATCCCTCCCACAGGGAAACGAATTGAACAACGTCACTCAATCAAGTTGTCATCATCGGAACTGAGATGTACTCTGTGCAATGTCTGATTCTCGAACAGAAACCCGCTAGGCATACTGCAATATATTCAAGCACTTCAAGAAATATATTTAACTTGAACCGTGATACAGGTGATGCTAAACAGCTAACATTCCAATGCCGACCGGCAGCATTAGCAAGTTTTCAGACTGATAAAAAGCTATTTATGTAACACGTCACACCATATAAGAGTACAAATAAATGTTTACCTGCTCAACAAAAAGTCAGCCGTGTCAGCGTCGGTCTTCAGTCCCAGATCTCGCTGAAGTTTCCTCCATCGGTCAATGGTGAACCCTATATTTATCCTACTCAACTTTCGGCGTTCTTCACATTTTCTTTTCGTCTCTGCTTTTTCCTCAAACGACTTTCTCTTCTGTCCTAACTTTCTTGTAGGGCAAGCAGGGGACGCTTGCTGATGTATTTTTCGTTGTTATCCATTGCTGTCTGATGTGCTACTTAGCTAGCTACCATGTGCGGTCACCTGCTAACGTGCGCGATTCTCATGACGCAGAAGGGGGGCGCGGTCGGGCGTGGTTGGGCGCAGTCGGGTGCGGTCGGGGTGGAGACGCGAGCTCCAGGCGGAGTTTCAAGTGTAGCTGGTGATTGGATGAGAGCAGTTGACCAATGTAGCTTTGCGCTCGCAAAGCTTCCATTGGTCAACTTTTATGTGGCTGTACAGCCAATAGAGTGAATGGATTTTTTTCGTTCTTTTTTCTATTTATATTGTTAGGATTATACTATATAACCATAAACAGCATCTAAACGAGGATATTAATAATGAACAATCTTTGAAATCGTATACCCTAGCTTTAACTTAACAGGAACGACAACTACAGGAAATCAATGCACACAAAACCAATCAAAGACGACGATCAACAAACACTGAGGGAAAACACAGGGCTTAAATGAACAGGGACTAATGGGATAACTGAACACAGGTGATGGGAATTGCTAATTAAACAAAGTGGGAAATACTAACAGGACTAAACCAAAATCACAAAAGACAGGGGGAAACAAGATCTCAAAACTGAACTCAAACACATAGAATCGTGACACCTGTTGGTTTGCATCAATGGTATATTATTTTATTACGTGCACTTTCAGCTTCATGAACAGGCAGCTCAACATAGAAATTATCCAGCCTTATTTGATTTAAACTATATACAATTATACAGTGTTTTACGTTGGAATAAGCCTCGCCCTTTCATGCAGGGCAACTTCACTGCTTAATTGATTTACACAGTATATTTTCAGTTGTCTGAGCTGAATTTAAAAAAAAAAACAGCTCAAACATCCCTTACAGTATTTAACAAAAGCAAAGAAGAAAAAGTGTCTGACTGTCACTGAACCGAACTTATCATATATAATGATGGGCTCCGAGTTATTTCAGCACTTTGGACAGCCTGGCAAAGGTATAAACACATAAACTACCGATATTATACTTTAGATCACTTAAGCCGTTCGCGGGGGCGGTAAACGTCGCCATGGTAACCGCGAGTTCGACCAATCAGAGACGTAAGTGTTTTGCTTAGGATTGTGGGAAGTGTAGTATTTCTCTAGAAGATCGCAAACAACAAAGTTAATTTCATACCTTGTGGCTTTAATAGGAGCTGCAACTTTCGTTTCACAACCTCGTAGCTCATGGTCAATCTACCCTAAATGGTTTAGACATTATGGCTTAAAATCAATATCTTACAGAGAAAATGAATGGGATTTTGCTGGTCTGTTGGAGGGCGTGGCCTGTTTCAATTGAAACAGGTGAAACATAGGTAAGGCCGTGTCTGAGGACTTGTATCTGTCATTCCAAAGATGAACTGATGCTGTATTGGCCACAAAAGGAGGCCCTACACATGATACCACTAAATGATTAAAACCAAGTGTTTAAGTTGCATTGTCCAATCCCTGTAGATTATGTAATAACAATAACATTTGTATCTCAGATGGAGATCATCATGTCCCTGCTGGGGCTGGTGGGTCCGATGCTCTTTGAGACTATCGCCGAGCTGGAAGAATACCATCCACGTATCGCTCTCAAGTGGCAGCTGGGGCGTATATTTGCGCTCTTCCTTGGCAACCTCTACACTTTTTTGCTCGCTCTGTTCGATGAGGTCAATACGAAAGTAAGTTTTTATTGATGATAACTGTTTTAATTTCCTGTTCCTACCCATTTTTCAAATCAGTGATTTTTAAGTGAACAAAACCCTTCTTTCTTTAAGCTTGAAGAAGAGGATTCTATAAAAAATGCCAGCATTTGGTTCGTTAAGGAGTATTATGCCAACTTCTCGGCCAACAACCCAAATTACACAGGCACCCCACCTCCTCTTGATCCCTCTGATGGCATCAGAGGCCCATGCTGGGAAACTGCAGTGGGATTAGTAAAGTGTCCATCTAATTCCTCCAGCAGAAATCATATATAAATGACTGTGTATATTGTGATTAATTGATGAAACATTCTGATCTAAACATTTGTTTGCACATTTCTTGTTGCTTTATCTTTGTCATTCAAACTATTTCCACCCCACCATTAGGAGTTTGTGAAGCTGACCATATCAGATATACAGGTGACTTATCTGACCATCCTCATTGGTGACTTCCTGAGAGCGCTGATTGTACGTTTCCTGAACTACTGCTGGTGCTGGGATCTGGAGGCTGGATGGGTGAGTCCAATATATAGGTTCATCACCAACAACCTAAATTTGCCAATTTTGCCCTGCCATTTTTGTTTTTGATAACTAACAGCCTTTTTCATTTTCAGCCTTCCTATGGTGAATTTGATATAAGCGGCAATGTTCTGGGATTGGTATTTAACCAAGGAATGATCTGGTAAGACCGAAAGCACAAACAGCACAATAACAACATAAAAAATATAAGCAATGGCCCAAATAAAAAATAGTACACAGCTCGCCTTGTGTAGTTATACCGTTCTTGAGGCTGACTGATATTACAATGCATAATTTTTTTTTACACTTTATGGTGTTCTTGTTACAGTGTAGCTATACATTCAAGTAGTGAGTAATATTAATTAACAACAGTTAATATTAATGTACTTACCATATAGGGTTAGTGTTTGATTTAGTTGCATGTAATTATGCATAATTTACAATATTACTACAGTTAGTACATGTAACATTTTAAACAAGGACACTGTCAAATAAAGTGTTACCAAAAAGTTTTCCTGAGAACTTTTGAGATCTAGTCCCTGTAAACAGCTAAATTAATCTGGAAGTGGCTCACACTTTTTTAAAAAAAATCATTAAAAACATTCTCTTTCTTTAAAGGGCGTGGTTCCGTTATGCAAATCCATTATTAATAAATGTAACTTTTACAATAATGATAGCTTTCTGAGTAAGTTTTAGCGTGTTTTGGTTGTGCTCTGTGTGACTGTGCAGATGAATATGATCATACAAGCAGACTCTCCTCTGTTCTCTGTTTTGTTTTTAATTTGTGATTCCCAGACTTTCAAAATTTAGCATGCCTTTATGTTGAAATGTATGTCAATCTTTCTCACTCATTGTGATAACTAACCTATAGCATAAATAGTAACGCAACAATCGCCATTGTTGATGGAAGGCTTGTCCGAGATGCATCGGAGCGGCGTGGACTGATCGGAGCTGCGGGAGTGTTTGGAGAGCATACGACTCCTTCTGCTTTTGGATCGCTCTCGCAGTTCGAGATTCGCAGTGCCGAACCATCTCAAACAAGCCTGGTGTGTTTGTGTGTGCCGTGCTAGTGTTGCTGGGCAACATGAGATGTATACAGGGATGTAAGATCTGGCTCTGTGATGGCTCTCTAGCCTGTGGAAAGGCAAACCGGTTCTTTTAAAGCTCATCAGTCGAACCAACTCCAAACCGGCACTAGCTCTAGCTCTGAACCAGCACCTGGTTCTTGTTAGTGGAAAAGGGGTATCAGAGAAAGGCACGGGGGTGGGGCAAGGCAATTTCCGTGTTGTGCTCCGCTCCCAGAAACCAAGCGTCATCTTCCTCTCTAGAGAATTCTCTCCGAGCAGCTATCGACATCATGATCTGATCCCTCATCCAGAGTTGAGAATGATGCATTGGGTTGCCGTGACAACCTTTGCTGGCAGCTCAATGGCTCACAACACGTGTTATTTTCTTGTACAAAACAAATGATGATTGTAGAGTAGAATCTGTTTAGAAACGCTCAGCTCCTAAGCAAAAGCTTGAATGAGTGCTGTATGTAATGAAGTCAATAGTGAAGGACACAGTGATAACGAGGACCTCTAGTGACAAACAAGGGAACACAACCAGACACTGTGACAATCTCACTCTTCAACAGTATCTTGACTATGGTTAAAGGGGTCATGAACTGGCTTTTTAAATGTCATTATATTGTTGTCTGAGGTCAACTTATGACGTTCGCTTGGTTTTTGCATTCAAAAACACCAAAATGAATAAGCAATAGGCTATTTTGTACCCTAGTTTTGAGCCTAGCTGAAAAACGCTGGATTTTTATGGGCGTGTCGCACTGAAGACTTAAAAGTAAACGCCCACTGCTGTGAGTGGATAACAGTTTTGCATATGATAATGAGTTTCAACTTACCTCGTTGAAGCACTTTTATTGTTTTGAAATGTCCAATGTTGTAAAATGGCAACCGGAATGATTCGACCCAAAGTCTGTGTGTTGCACAATTCCTGTCAGATCCAATATAGACGGCACAGCACCGTTCTTTACTCTTAATCGGTCTGCAAATCCAGTCTTGTTTACAGGACAATCCTCAGTGAAATGAAGCGAACAGACTGACGATGTTTTACCCTCATCAGCTGGAACGTCGTTAAAAATAAAGTTTATCCATGCAATCCTGGAATCCAGAGGAAGCTTACGCAATGACTGTCGTATTTCACAACTAGGCACTGCACAATATTCTGTGTTGCTCGGTAGATCGATCTGGTTTGTCATCACGAGGTAGGCATATGTTATTTATGCTGCGTTCCAGGCAGGTTTTTGAACACGTAAATCACGACTTCAAACCACGACTTACGATTTTTTAGCATTCCAGGTCATTCACGCCAAACTACCTAGATGTGAACAAACCAGCATGGCGGACCTTACGGGGTTCACGCGCGTTTGTAATATTTTCTAACGCCAAAGGTGCTTACTCCTTGTTTATTTGTGGGAAACTGAGGAGGAAAAATAGTGCATGAGGCAAGATAAACTGTTATACTCTTTATTTTACTTTATTTGTTTATTTGGAAATGTATTTGGTATATATTTATCCTTGCACTCAATGGACTGAAAACGTCTCAGGTTACGACTGTAACCTATGTTCCCTGAGAACAGGGAACGAGACAATACGTCGAATGACGCTATGGGGAACGCCTCAGGCGTGACAGGTGTCTGAAATCAAATATCAACTCACAGTAATCAGGTTGACCGGCGACAGCCCGTGCATCATCAGCTTGAATGATGAGCGCGTCAATCTGGATGTATAAGAAGGGCGCCTTGAAACCGTGACAACATCCTATCGTCTGAAGGGACTGTTGCAGGCAGGCCCCGAGGCATGGCAACGAGACGTATTGTCTCGTTCCCTGTTCTCAGGGAACATAGGTTACAGTCGTAACCTGAGACGTTCCCTTTCGAAGGGAACTCAACAATACGTCGAATGACGCTATGGGGAACGAAATACCCACTCCGCCATGCTGAGGGGAGTGCATGCCGAAAGGCAGTGACAACTGTCAGAACCAGTAATTCCAAGGAACACTGAAATCACTCACCCTATGTTACATCGGGCTGTCAGTGACAGCACTCCCTACCGGTCATAGCCCAAGCTAATGAACCAAGAAAAACCAGAACGTAATAACGTGAGTAAATCAGGGCCAGCTCAAAGGCTTTAGGACCACAACTTCAAAATAGAAGGGGTCCCTTCTAGGGAGTGTGGCTAGGGGGCCAAAGGGACCCCCAGCCAGTCACTATTCAGGAGAACACTCCTCCTGAAATGCCCCCAGGCTGGCCTGGTGATCTGTACTAAGACACACAGTCTGGCCATAGCCTGTCCGTCCAAGACAGAACCTCTGGAAATTGCCTAGAAAAGGCATCCAAAAACTGAAGGCCCGCGAAGCTGGCGGAAACCATCGAGTTTCGGATCACAGAGACGGGATCCTCCGGAGAGTGTGACTCAATCTCGAACCAATGGGAATCGTACACTCAATCCACGAGTTTCCACCCAGTGCTCGCTTTTGAGCACTGAGGAAGTAAGAGAGGGATCAAAATCAGGAAGGTCAAAGAGACCTAAGACCTGATGACCCCATGTGTGGGGAGCTCCGATACATGAGGGCTCATGTCAGGAAGGCCGTACGTTGTGCGGCCTGAAACCCAACGACCACAGCATGTGGAAGCTCATCCTTCAGGAAAGCCAGAGGCTAGAACCTGACAGACCCACAATGTGGGGCTACCTTCGAAAAAGGTCTAATGAGACCTAAAACCACCAGTTGTGGGAGATAGCTCGAACAAGGGAAGTGCCTGTCGTAATGTATTGCGACAAAGACACATCTAGAGTGGGACCCAAAGTGAAGAACCGGAGTCTGAACCACATAAGAAGGGACCGAAGCATACTGCGCGTGACCCTCACCATAAGAAATGGATTTTGAAAAGTGCACAAGACATCTCGTCGGGTGACTTACCACAATAATAGGTGAAGTATGGGTTTGTGTACTTCACTCTGAATTCAGGAAGGCCTGGTGAGGCCTGTAACCCAGCAACCACAATATGTGGGAGCTCATACCCAGGAAGGCCTGTTGAGGCCTGTAACCTGGCGACCACAGTGTGTGGGAGCTCATGACCAGGAAGGCCTGGTAAGGCCTGTAACCTGGCGACCACATTGGGTGGGAGCTCGTACTCAGGAAGGTCAGTGAGACCCAGCCTGGTGACCACAACCTGTGGGAGCTTACTCCACCAAGTGGAAACTACTTCTTCCAGAAGTTAGCCAGAGAAGGGCGTCCCTGTAGCCAGTGACAGGACGCCACTTAAAGTGGGACCCAAGGGAAGACCGGGGTCTGAGCCACATAAGAAGGGACCGAAGCATACCACGCGTGACCCTTACCATACAAAATGGATTTTAGAAAGTACACAAGACATCCCGTCATGTGATTTACCACAATAATAGGTGAAGTAGGGGTTAGTGTACTTCACTCTGAATTCAGAAAGGCCGAACTTGAGGCCTGTAACCTGGCAGCCACAACAAGTGGGAACCCATAATCAGGAAGGCCTGACAAGGCCTAACACCCGATAGTCCCAATCCATGGGGAGCTCACATTCAGGAAGGCCGCTGAGGCCTGCAGCCTGACATGTGAAGACTCACCACTACAACTTAGCGACCACGAAAAGTGGGGGTTTCGCATTCAGGAAGGCCTGGTGAAGCCTGCAACCTGACATGTGACAACTCACAACCAGGAAGGCCAATGAAGCCTGAAGCATGGTGACCACAGAGTGGGAGCAAAGTGCTCAGGGAAGGTGGTGAGGCTGTAGTCTGGCTACCGCATCATGTGGGAGCCCACATTCAGGAAGGCTGGGTGAGGCCTGTAAACTGACTACCACAGTATGTGGGAACTCATAACCAGGAAGGCCCTTTGAGGCCTGTAACCTAGCAACCACCATGTGTGGGAGCTCATCACCAGGAAGGCCTGGTGAGGCCTATAACCTGACTACCACAGTATGTGGGAACTCATAACCAGGAAGGCCCCTTTGAGGCCTGTAACCTAGCGACCACAATGTGTGGGAGCTCATAACCAGGAAGGCCTGGTGAGGCCTGTAACCTGTCGACCACAGTATGTGGGAGCTCATAAACAGGAAGGCCTGGTGAGGCCTGTAACCTGGCGACCACAATGTGTGGGAGCTCATAACCAGGAAGGCCTGGTGAGGCCTTTAACCTGGCGACCACAGTACGTGAGAGCTCGTATCCTGGTGACCACAGTATGTGGGAGCTCATAACCAGGAAGGCCTGGTGAAGCCTGTAACCCAGCGACCACAGCATGTGGGAGCTCATAACCAGGAAGGCCTGGTGAGGCCTGTAACCTGGCGACCACAATAAGTGGGAGCTCATAACCAGGAAGGCCTGGTGAGGCCTGTAACCCGGCAACCACAGTATGTGGGAACTATAACCAGGAAGGCCCCTTTGAGGCCTGTAACGTAGCGACCACAATGTGTGGGAGCTCATAACCAGGAAGGCCTAGTGAGGCCTGTAACCTGGCGACCACAGTATGTGGGAGCTCATAACCAGGAAGGCCTAGTGAGGCCTGTAACCTGGCGACCACAATATGTGGGAGCTCATAACCAGGAAGGCCTGGTGAGGCCTGTAACCTGGCGACCACAGTATGTGGGAGCTCATAACCAGGAAGGCCTGGTGAGGCCTGTAACCTGGCGACCACAGTATGTGGGAGCTCATAACCAGGAAGGCCTGGTGAGGCCTGTAACCTGGCAACCACAATGTGTGGGAGCTCATAACCAGGAAGGCCTGGTGAGGCCTTTAACCTGGCGACCACAGTATGTGGGAGCTCATAACCAGGAAGGCCTGGTGAAGCCTGTAACCCAGCGACCACAGCATGTGGGAGCTCATAACCAGGAAGGCCTGGTGAGGCCTGTAACCCGGTGACCACAATCAGTGGGAGCTCATAACCAGGAAGGCCTGGTGAGGCCTGTAACCTGGCAACCACAGTATGTGGGAGCTCCCACAGATGTCTCTCCGTGGCCACCATAGCACCGACAGAACAGCAGATTGCTTGGTGGCCCGGAGTCCCGCAACAGATCGGTCTGGTAGGCCTGAGGACCACAAGGGCGTGCAGAACCGCACCTGCCTGACCTGCTGCCGTGTACGCTCTGTCATTCAAGCATGAAGATGTCTTGAGCAGCTTGGATGACAGGGTCAGAGCTCTTAGTGAAGAGGACCAACCAGAGACGAGATAGTTAGCCAACGTCTCGTCCACTGGCGGCCTCGACACTTATCCGTTCTCCACGGCTCCCTCCACAGCAGCGAAACTATCCCGCTGATGCAGATAGAGACGTGAGGAGAACGGATTCTTCCATACCCTCTCGATCCCAGCGTGGAGATCGGAAACGAATGGAAGGCTCATCCGGGCTGGTGGCTTATGGGTGGGGAGGAACCAGCCATCCAAAATACCATGAGCGGGTTCCTCCCAGACGCGCCTCCACTGCAACAGCAATCTGTCTGAGGCGCGCCCCATAATGTCAACCAGCTCAGCGTACACTGGGCAGGAGGGCTGAAATGATTCGGTCTCAACCAAACTGACATCCTTATATATATATATATATATATATATTACAGCCAACTCCTGCCCTGCCCAAAGAGAACAGTTACAGATTCACCAAAGAGAGAGAGCGCTCATTTTCTCTCTTCTTAGATGTTCAACATTAATCTGTAACTCACCCTCGTCAGCTGGTAGATCATCCGCGAGGTTAACGCCCCTCTCCCGATAATCTGCCAGCTCCATCTGAAAGCTCCACGAGCTCAACCGCCACTGAGCCTCATCCCGAGCGGGAACCGGAACCGCGGGGTTCAGATGCCGCGCCCACTTCCCTCGAGAAGTGGGTCAGACGAGAGCAGAGAGTTCTGAAAGGAAAACTCTCAGTTCGCGCAAAAAACTCCCTCGAGAGCTTCCCGCGAATGCTCTTCTCTCAGGCAGAACACGCACAGATCGTGTGAATCCTCCGGTGTCAAATATCTGGACACAAGTCGGCACACTCGCGCAAAGTGTTTCTCCACGTCTCTGCGCGCTTAATCGTTGATGCTATCAAACAGACAAACAGTCCCTGAAGACGAAAAAAGGCGCCCTTCTTATACATCCAGATTGACGCGCTCATCATTCAAGCTGATGATGCACGGGCTGTCGCCGGTCAACCTGATTACTGTGAGTTGATATTTGATTTCAGACACCTGTCACGCCTGAGGCGTTCCCCATAGCGTCATTCGACGTATTGTTGAGTTCCCTTCGAAAGGGAACTAGTTGACGTTATATTGTCCTAAAGTGTATTCTCACCGTGTACCGCCTGCAGAAACACTGCATCAGTAGGGGCTGTCATTGGTTCGCGGGCTATGTGACGTCAGAACTCGTAACTGGGAGTACATCGATCTAGTACGAGTTCACGGGTGGGAAGTCACGGGTTTGACTGCCGTTCCAGTGCACTTTCACGGGTATAAGGTTGTGTCACGTAGTGGTTTTGTGTGTTTTCATTATTAGTTATTGCCCGTCTATTATTTATCCCAGGTGTTTCTCATTTCTCACGCCCCCTTGTTATCTTGTCTAGCTCGTTTGTCCTTGATTATTTAAGCCCTGTGTTTCTGCCCTGTCTTTGTTGGTTGTTGAATTTATGTATGTGAACGTTGGTGTTTTTGTATTCTTGCTAGTCTTGCTTCTTGTCTTGTTTCCTGTTTCAAGTTTCTGATTAAAGCTACACTGCATTTGGATCCAGTCTCAGCGCTATTTCTCCGCACAGCGTGACGCTACGTGACAGGTTGGAAAAACACGAGTTACAGGTTGCCTGGAACGCGGCATTAGCTATGTGTGATTGTGTGTAATGCGAGAATCGGTGGGCGGGGCTAAACTGGCCGTGTTGAAGAAAGAATTGATTTTCTTCTGCGGGGGTGGTGTTTTATCCTCTTTGTCGTCATAGTTCCCCACTTTTAAAAACGAGTCGTTTGCAGAGGCTGCTGTCAATAAAAGCTTTTATTGGACTAACGAGGACGTTTTCAGTTCAGAAACTTGCAGGATAGTTTTATAATATGATGACCTCTTAGATGTCAAAAGCTCAAGGAAAATTTGATTTCTCAGTTCATCACCCCTTTAAATTATCACAGACATTTTAATCAAATACAAATTTTAAACTGTATTATTGTTTCAGTTATAACAGTTATAACATGTTCCATTATCATTTTACAAAGTAATTTAATAAATTAAGTAATTTGTAAATCATTAAAGTGAACTTAATTGGTCCAAGGTCACACTCCTAATTTTGACCAGATGATCACTGGATTGATCTGGGCCACACTTCTCCCACCAACAATTGGCCCTCATGTTGTTTACTGGGATCCATGCTGTGCCATCTTTGCCACACATGCCTAGTTCTGGCTGAAAGGATACATACCTTTGCCGACAGGAAGCGAGCAGTGCCAGCTTGAGGCCGCATTCGGGGCAAGAAATTTTGCTATCTTTGACACTGTTTGTGAGGCAAATTTGAGTATTAAATTAAGACATAAAAATGAAGAGAGTTGCTGTAAGAGAGGACATTTTCAGTTTTGTTATTTACAAGGTTCCATGTAAAACCAGGGGTGTTCATTCCTGCTCCTGGATGGCCACTGTCCTGCAGAGTTCAGGTTCGTCTCCAATGAAATACCTGAACTAGCAAATCAATGTCTTACTAGGCATGCTGAATTTACAGGCTGCATGTTGAGGCAAGTTTGAGCTAATCTCTGCAGGACAGTGGCCCTCCAGGAGAAGGATTGAACACCCCTGATGTAGACTGCTGGCTGCACACTAGGTTCTAAAATGCTTTGAAGCTTTTCATCTTTTTGAGACAATATAGATATTTCAATTACTATCAACTTTACATTGGAGATTTTACTAAACAATATTTAGACCCATACTCTTTTGTACCTGTAGATATCAATTTGTTTGTTTGTTGTTTGTCAGGATGGGGGCGTTCTATGCTCCTGGTCTGGTGGGCATCAATGTTCTGCGGCTCCTGAGCTCCATGTACTACCAGTGCTGGGCTGTAATGGCCTGTAACGTCCCACACGAGAGGGTCTTTAAAGCTTCTAAATCCAATAACTTCTATATGGGCTTGTTACTGCTCATTCTCTTTCTGAGCCTCCTGCCTGTGGTTTACACCATCATGACTTTGCCTCCCTCCTTTGACTGTGGACCCTTCAGGTATACACACACACACACACACACACGTTTGGTTTCCATGTTTTATGGGGACATTCCACAAGACAATGATTTTCGTACTGTACAAAACATATTTTATCCCCTAATCCAAATCTACCCCAAATCTATCTCAAAAAACTTTTGATTTTTACCAGGACACCCACCACACAAAAACATAATCTCATATGCACACAAACACATACATGTATAATACCCAAAATTTATTTTTATTATCAAATTTTCTCATGCTCATTGTTTCATTTCCTTTTACCACAGTGGGAAGGCAAAAATGATTGACATTGTTATGGAGACCATTGATTTGGATCTACCTGCGTTTATGGGGACAGTCTTAGGCTACCTAGCAAACCCTGGACTCATCATAGCAGCAATACTTCTCATGGTGTAAGGAAATTATAAAAAAAAAAAAAAAAAAAACCATATAAAAAAATCCTTATATTTGTATTTTTGATTTCTTACAGTTTGGCCATTTACTATCTGAATTCGGTGTCACAGGCCTACCAGAATGCCAACATGGAGCTTAAAAAGAAAATGCAGATGGTTAGTAGTTTGTAAAGAAAATGTTAAATGTTCTTTAAAACTTAGCCAAAGTGCATTTCTAACATTCATTTTTAGGCAAGAGATGAGGATAAGAACAGACGGAACAACAAAGACAGCACTAACCAGGTGATGAAGGACCTGGAGGATCTACTTCCCAAAAAATCTCAGATGTCCCATTCCCATCCAGAGAAAAATGCAGGTGTGCATTGCATAGAATGTTATGTTACTGACAATTGGTGCTCTTAAAAAAAATAGTAATAATAAATAATTTAAATAATAAATCAGCTATATAGCAGATTGGGTGATCATGGGCTTAGGGCATTCAATTTAAACATTTCAATGGTTCCACCAGTAGTGGGCACTTGTACTTGTGCAATGTAAGCATAGGCATACATTCAAGTGAATGAGCCAGAGGGTATTTAGACACAAATTGGACTTACAAAAATTGGACTTTAAATGCAGCCAAGGAACAGGTAAGCACAATCAGGCAAATGAGGAGACATAATCTAAACAAGTGGTGGGGTCATAGGAAACAAAGAGGCTGGACCAGGGGAGAACATAAACAAAGGCACAGCCATGTGTTCAAGCATTAGATTAACATAGAGACATTGAACAAAGACAAGACAGACAGAATATACAGGGCAGAAACTTAACATTGTTTTCTACTGTAATGTAATGTTTTGTTCAAATAAAAGGTTCTATAAATGTTAAAGGTTCTTCAGGGAAACATCCATGCCAATAAAGAACCTTTATTTTTAAAAGTGTACCATATGATCACATAACATTTGCTGTTTTCCAATATACACTAGTGTTCAAAATTGTTGAGAAATTGTTAGTTTTAATACTTTTTATTCTTCAAAGAATGTTTTCAACATTGACATCAATAGAAATGTTACTTGAGCACCAAATCAACACATGAATCATGTGAAACTGAAGACTGTGGTAATGGCTGCGGAGTACACAGTTTTGCAATACATTTTAAAATGTATATACAATACAGTATTTCAATCAAATTAATGCAGCTTTGGTAGGCATAAAATACTTATTTTTAAACATTTAAAAATCTTTTAAAACTTTTTAGCGGTAGCGTAATTGTATGTAAGTCATGTATTCACCCTTCATTTCATTTGTTTGTTTTTTTCTGTCATAGAAAAAAGGCAGGACCAGGGTGGAAAATCTCAAAAAGTGAAACCAGGCTCAGCTGGAAATGACGTGCGTCTGCAGAAAGATGTGTCACTCGCGTCAGCCAATCCTAATACCCGGGGGCCTGTGACTCGAGCACCAGGCCCCAGGGGACCTGGACCTCTACCTGGCCAACCAGGGGCAGGCAGGAGTCAAGGGCCACCTCCTAGACGCTAATGTGTGATCTATTCATTATTGTGTGCCTTCCCTGTCTACAGACTCTAAAATGTATGTAAGCATTGGTTGCTTTCTCCAGAGAAAGAATATTTAAAAATTATTAGAATATTTGGACTTTTTAAATGGTTCATATCTTTGTAAATTGCACGTATCATATACATACAGTGGCCCCAAAAAGAATTTGGACACTCAGTCACATCTAAAAATGTTAGAATGCAATTAGCATCTTCAAACTGATGCCAGAACCTTTCTTAAAACTAACTTCTCTACGTTTACTGAACAATTTTTTTTTTTGCAGTGCATATTAAACAACTGGGTGATTTTAAAGATAAAGTCAGTTTATCAGGTGTCGTTTATCACATTAACTATAAGAATATTCCACATCCAGAAGTGTCTTAATACTTTTTGTCTTCATTTTGAACAGTATATCATTTGTTTTATCATCAAAAAAGAATTGTGAAAGGTTTTGCTTGTAAAGTGTGTAAAGGTTTTCTTTTAAAATATATAGCTTGCTTTGATGTTTTGTTGTTGAATGCTTTGCATCCATGCATTTTTAATTGTGTTTTAAGTGTGTAAATACTCTTTGGAGCTGCTGTATGTGAGATGTTATAGATCATACCACCTGTTGAAAAACTGATCTACAGTTACAATGCATTTGTTATCTATTCTGTTTTGTGTTTTATAATAATTCCAAGATCTGAAGATTTCAGTCATTTCTTTACTTTAGTGACATTTGAACTTCATGAAGATTGGGTTATGACCACTAAGATAAATAAATGACTAATAAAGAATTAAAACGCTTAAACTGGTTCTGAACGTTTCTGCATTTTTTTTTTTTTTTAATTTTACTTATTTTTTTTTGTGTGAAAGTATGATACAAACCCAGAACCCAATTATACAACTTTTCTTTTTCTCTGTAGTCTAACGTATATCAGGTCAGGAATTGTAGCTTGATCTTAAAGAGATCACCCAAAATTGTCTTGTGGGTGAAAATGCCTTGACCTCTGCTAGAGGTCAGAGGAGACTTTGACTGAAACTTTGACTGAAATAACCACTCGTTACACCCCGAGGTATGCAGCAAAGCATTTGTAAGCCACAACACGCACAACCTTGAGGCGAATGGGCTACAACAGCAGAAGACTGTTTGGTGGAGCAGTATTCTAATAAAGCAAAGTCACATGGCACACGGTGCCACCGATTAGTAAGATAAATAAAACTTTTTAACATGTTTAAGTTGAAATAACTT
This sequence comes from Pimephales promelas, assembly GCF_016745375.1. The sequence continues at coordinate 25,391,960 of NW_024121987.1, forward strand.
TATATAAAAATGATATATCCATGTGCATCAGTATGGAAGTAGCCTATGTTTGATTGTTTAGAGTTTTTTTCCTATTCTGGTTACACTTTATTTCGATAGTCCACTTTAGATATTCTACTAACTATAAGTAACTTTTCAACTACATGTCAACTAACTGTCATTATAGTATTAGTTGACTGTCAGCTTAATATCTTCTAACACTTTATTTTGTTGGTCCCCCAAAAGATATTCTATAAGTAACTTGGCGACGACAAGTAAACTTATTCTCCTAACCCAAAGCCTAACACCTAACCAGTCTACGGACAGTCTACGATAATATACTAATACTCTAATGAGAGTTACTTGACATGTAGTTGAAAAGTTACTTATAATTAGTAGAACGTCTAAAGTGACTATCGAAATAAAGTGTAACCTTTTGCGATCAACTCTTTATTTTCGTTAGAAATAAAATAACATCCACTCAAACGCACAGACAGGGAAGGGTGAGCAACAGACATATTATCAATAATTTAACAATATGAAAGAAGGACAAGTTGTTGTTTTTATTCATATACTAAAACTGTGTTTTATTGTTTGTTGCCTCAGGGCAACACTGCGCAGTTAGAGCACTTCAGAGCATTCAGGTTCTCCTGGGAAGTTTGTTTTTACAAACTTCTTAACAAACGTATTTTATAATGGAAATATTACCAGGGACCCCAAGCTCCCAAAAAATTGTTTAAAAGTTTTTTTCCCCAAAAAATAAAAAGTCATGCCATAGTCTGTAAAAATGATTATGCTTTATCTAATCAATAAAATTGTGGCAACAGATTACAAGCAATATTATTTATTAAATTGAACAAATTAGAATTGATTAATAGTTAATCAAATTAACATTCTAATTAATTCTAATTTGTACAATTTAATTAATAATATTGCTTGTAATATGTTGCCACAATTTTATTGATTAGATAAAGCATATTATTTTTTTCAGTGTAGAGAGACGCAGTCATCGCTTGCACCATTCTGTCTTCGTCTGCACATACACTTACCAGAATCATTTTTGTCTCCACGCCTACACACCCTTATTTACCCACACCTGTTCATTGTTATCATCATTGTGCGTGCGTCCGTGTGTCATCCCTGTGTCATCCTATATGTCATCCCTGTATCTGTTTGAAATATATTAGTGAATGTTTAAATCAGAGCCTTTTGACACTGCCTCTTCTTCAGCCTCTACCACACCTGTGACAGAGGGTTTGTCCAACCAAAATTTTGAAGAATATTCACTGTGCTCTTTCCCATTTGCCTTACACATAAGTTTTGAACAACATTAGAATGAGGAAATGCTGACAGAATTTTCATTTTTGGATGCACTATCACTTATACTCCTATAATTGTGCACAAATAATATGATTAATAAAATAGAAGACTATTAAAATGAAAACTATTAGAAGTGTGTGCAAAATCTAGTGAACAATGTTTCATGGATATGTTTTATATTTAGGCTTTGTATTGAATGTCAGTTTATCTTACACAATCCACAAATCCTACAGTTTGAGGAGAGTGCAGCAAATATATTAAAACACTACAGACAGGTACAACCAGAAGAACCTGGTCTAAGTCCTCCACGCAGCCAAAAGAAAAAAAATAACCTATTTCAGTCCAGCTCTCACTTCACAGGGGAACAGGTGAGATATCGTTTTAATTATGTTTTACTGTCCTCTTGGAAAGCTTATTTTAAGAAAGCTCTTTAAAGACATTTGAGATTGAATCAAAAACATCATAACTGTTCATAAGTTCAACCTTGTATTTTTTTTTTTTAGCTTGTTATATAAAGGTTTTAAAGGATGGCATTCTTTCAAAAATTTCTCCAGAAAATTAGTAATGATGACAGTAGCAAAGTAAGTTCACAATATAAACACAATCAATGTTTTGTATGCCAAAGACACATTTAAATACACCTAAACTTCATTACTCATATTAATAATTTGCCCATGATCTGATATTGTAATACTTTCTGAATGTTTATATCACAGGGTTCTAAAGGAGCTACGGAGACAGCATACTTTGGAACAGTCAAGGCTGATCCAAACTTTAATGCTGAAAATGATGCTGCAAAATTAAAGCAATCCATTGAGACCAAAGGTAAATACCACTTTTTTTTTATTGGGGGTGGGGTGTTATGCCCCAATGAAATATGGTAATATGAGGACATTTACTGAAGGAAGTTTACTTAAAGGTTTAATTTTTCACAGATGTTTTATGAATCCTAAATTACACATTGCATTGTGTTTTCGGGATAAATGTCACTAAACTTAATGGATAATGTTCTGTTTTACCACAGATTTATTTTTAATGATTATTTTTTACAGTGTATATCAATGCAACGTTAAACATGTCCCTGAGACCTATAGGAATGAGTGTTTTGACAAAGGAATGAAAAACATTGTTCATTTTAAGCAAGACATATGTTGTGTGTGTGTGTGTGTGTGTGTGTATTCAAGTTTTATATTGTTTATTTTAGAAAAGGTGTGGAGGACACACCCCTGAAAAATGTATTCAAAGAAATAAATAGTTGAAATAACACTAATTCATGTGCACAAAACAGGCTGCACGACAAACATAAATGTTTATGTACCAAGGAATTATTTTGTATTAATCTATAATTCAGGATGTTCATTTGTGTTTTGGTGTTTCTCCCGCTTTCATTTTAATTTTTTGTGACCCATCAGCCTGTGCCATCTAGAGTTTCATGACAGAACTAGGCATACGGGTGAAACTCCAAAAATTTGATTATCGTGCAAAAGTTAATTTATTTCAGTAATTCAACTGAAAAAGTGAAACGATAGATTCATTACATGCAAAGTCAGATATTTCAAGCTTTTGTTTGTTATAATTTTGATTATGGCTTACAGCTATGAAAATCTTTTCACAATATTCTAAGTTTGAATTTGGGGTTTTCATAACCTGTAAGCCATAATCATCAAAATTATAACAGATAAAGGCTTGAAATAGCTCACTTTGCATGCATGTACTGAGTCTATAATATATTAGTTTAACTTTTTCAACTTTTGCACTATATTCAAATGTTTGGAGTTTCACCTGTATATTCAAAATATAACATCAGCCTTAATATTTCAACAATATGACAAACTCTTGACTCTTACAATAAAGTCAAAAAAGCTTTTAAAAGTATTTGCTATGGGTGTGTAATGTAAGTTGTAGAACAAAAAGTTCAAGTATTGTCTAGTTGTGTTGTATTGTCTATTGTCTCAATTTTTATTTACCAAAGACCTTAAACTGTAAATGTAAAAAACAAACAAACAAACATCAGTCATAAATCCCCATTTCACGAGAACCAGTTTTGAATTCGTTTTCTGGGTTTTGATGTCATCAATGCATGCAGCGTGTGCAGTGTGCATATCAGATCTAGACTAGTCCACCAAAATCAAATGCATTGACAGAGCTGCTCATTTTTTATGTTGCTTTGTCCTATCATGAAGGTGTGGATGAAGCCACCATTGTAGAGGTTCTAGCAAAGAGAACCAATGCACAAAGACAACAGATCAAAGCAGCTTATCAGCAGAGCACAGGAAAAGTAAGCATATTCACACCTTCCAACAACATGTCTTTGGCCAGTATATGGTGTAATGGTGAGATTGGAGGAATGAATGGAGGAAAATGTAATGTTCTGAGGTTGTCCTTTCATAGATCTCTGTTATTTTTAATTGAAATATGAACTTTTATTCAGATCACCAAAAATTTCTTAAGATGAATAGAAATAAACACAAAACACAGCAAGAGACAAGCACATCAGCGATGTCATGTTAACTGTATTAAACACGATTCATGTTCTGTGCCCATTTTTTTATGATATATGATTGTACCATACCAGTTGTTTAAAAGGTAATGGGCCAATTTAGACTAAATTGACAACATTTTACCAACAGGTGGCACTTTCACCAAACTTTCATGGAACTCTTTTTTCAGTGCATGAAAATATTTGTAAAATACAGCATAACTTTTATATATTTTTATTTCTATGCTTCAGCCTCTGGTAGATGGACTGAAAAAAGCTCTGAAGTCAGATTTTGAAAAGGTGGTCCTTGCTTTGCTGATGACACCACCTGAGTATGATGCTTCTGAAATGAAAAGAGCCATGAAGGTACAGTGTTTTTTTTTTTTTTTTTTTTTCAATAATTCTGTTATTAATTAGTAATAAAAAATATTTGTGTCTTAATATTTCAGTATTTTTGAAAAGAGCATTGTTAGTATTTTAATATTAAAGTTTAACTGATAATCAGGGTCTTGGGACAAATGAGGCAGTCTTAAGTGAAATTCTAGGGACCAGATCAAACAAGGAGATTACAGCATTGAAAAATACTTTCAAAGAAGGTAACAACCCATCCAAATACATGCAAGTTCATAAATGCAGATGTGTCTGTAGCTGTTAACCTCTTTCTGTTGTACAGTCTACGGAGAGATGCTGGAGGAAGTTGTTAAAAGGGAAATTAGTGGACATCTCGAAGCTACCCTGCTTGCCCTTTGCAAGGTACAAAAATAACAAATAACAAAAATGAATATTTAGTGTACGTTACACAATAAGAAAACTAAATCTGTTATGTTTGCAAATTGAATATCTCATGACTTCAGGCTACCAGGAGTGAAGACTATAAAATTGATGATGGACTTGCAAAGAGTGATGCAAAGGTAATGTGTCTGATTCCACTGCAACATTGTAACAACTCTAAACACAATAATTGATTCATTCATATGAGCTTAATTTTCTGGGTATAAATAATTTTTTTAATAATTAATCTTGTAACCTGCTCTGAATTTGGATTGGTTGGTAGGCAATAGGCATCTGTAAGTATCCCATCCATTGTTTCCATACACCAGTATAGTGTATTCTTCTGTTGGAGTTACAAGTCATTGTCATTTGAATTAGGCGCCATCAAACAACACAAAACAGTTATAAGTGATATTACTTTTGTACAAGAAGTTAATATTGAAACTTAGATTTCAAAAAGTGCACTACAGAACATCCTGATATGGACGTAGTCTACGTCAACTGAATGGGATCACAGCAGGGAACCAGTCATCTTCGAGTACTATTGAACGAGCCAATGGAATTTGGCGTACGTGACTTGCATCACACACTCCGCCCCCGCGGCGTGGGTATAAATACGGAAGTGGATGCAGACACTGGTTGTTTTTTGCTGAGGAGCCGAGCATAACTCGGAGTCAGTGGTGGTCCAGAAGTAGTGGCAAGGGGACTACGTCCTCCATTCTCTCCTTCAGGGATCGGTGGATTGCATACGCAACCAGGACATTCCCTTTCAGTATTCAACGTAGTCTACGTTGACTGAATGAGGCAGAGATGGAAGGGCTTGGACCAGGGAAGTCACGACTGTTCCACAGGACTACTGGGAAAGCGTACCCTATCAAGGATGGAAGGATGCTGAAGCAACATCCTGCCCGAAGGGAGGTAACATGCAGAGAGGGCACATATGGACTACGCGGATGACAGGGCAGTACAATATATGGAATTTCACTGGGGTGACTCCAGCCTATAACAGGGGGAAGATCAACCGAACAGTGACGAAGGAAGACACAGGCTTGCCGGAGGGAGCTGTACCATAGAAGAGTACACATGGGATCGCCGTAGGGATCACAGCATATGGACCTAGCCTAACACCGGTTCCACTATTGCATACAAGTGATAGGCCTGGCTTTGAACGTTCTGCCATGTCTGTTGCCGAAGGGTATGGAGGAACTTGACTGGGTTCGGCTAATAAGGGGAACTCTACTGCAGCAAGAATTACGCACTTATCCAGTCCATAAGAAGGGAATGGCGCAGCAAGCCTACACTTCGAACTGGGCTTACAGTGAAACTGGCTTCATGTGGAGCGAGCCCACTTGAAGCAGCGGTACGACACATAGGCTAGTTCTGTAGCGAATGTGATAGGTGTTGCCCAGCCTGCAACTCTATAAACATCTGTTCAGCGAGGCAGTCTTTGTCAACTCCTGGGAGGGAGCAATACTCTCCCTTAGGAGGAGCTCACCACCCAGGTGGGCACATGCATTTAGGGAAACTTTTTCACCAAAATGAAGGTAACCACATGTAGTAGGCCAACCTCTGCTTAGAAACAGCCTTCCCTTCTACTGGTCTCCATAACAAACAAGAGCTGGTCTGAGGTTCAGACTTTGCATTCTGAACACGTAAAACCACAATGGAGCAGACAGACAGAGAAAATACAGAGCTGGGTCTCTCTTATATTCATAAGTTTAGCTACAGTAATCTGTTAGGGCAACGGACAAGAAAATTGGTGTGCCCAGCAGGGCAGGCTTAGTAACAAAGACCCTTGGATGGTTGTCTATATACACTAAGCAGTGCTGTCAAAATGAATGATTAATCACAACGCTCCTGCTTACTGCTTCGCGCTTTGCTCTATCGCTTCAATATTTTTTATATATTTGATCTCCTTTTCACCTAATTTTAACTTCAGCAAATCAGCACAGTGCTCAGACGCTGGGATTACTTAAAAAGTACTTCACACTTTTATTCAACCAGCCTCTCACTGCTTACATTCCGGGGAAGAGAAAACACAACTCCCTACATTCATAAGGATAAGAAAATGCCTCTTCTGGAATCTACTTGCTGCTCTAACTGCCACAGACTTTTACAAAGGATTGCAGTTCTTGAAACAAAGTTAAATTTGGGACCGACAAACCAGACGGAAGGCACAAAAGAGCTCAGTCATGGACGCCCTCAGCGCACAGCCGGTGAGTCCCATGAATCTAGTGCTCCTCGACAGGCTATACTGACTGTAGATTAGCCTGTAGACTGTAGACATCAGATTGTCACGAGCACCACATATTTCAGCAGTAGCATCATCTACCCCAGATATGACTCTGACCAGGACTGCAACCACTGGTCTCCTACCACCGCCTATTCATCTTGAGAACAGATTTGAAGTATTAATGAATGAGGAATCCCTGAATTTGATGAATGTGATCGAACACAGACTGAGTCAGCCTGTAGCTAACACTGATGCTAACCGGCGCTCAAGGTCGAGCAGACAGCGGCACTCAGCTCAGAGCACAGCGGGGCCCAGGACTCTGATAGTGGGCGACTCCATAATCAGAAACATTAGTAGCAAGGATACAACTACATGCTGCCTTCCACAAGCAACAACTTCTAATGTAAACAGGGAACTTCAGAACATTCTGATGAAACATAAGACTGCAAATCGACTCATCATTCATGTGGGGAAAAATGATATTCATAAAGAGCAGTCGGAACTCCTTAAGAAGGATTTCAATTAACTTTTTGAAACACTTAAAAGACTGAAAGTTGAAACATTCATCAGTGGACCACTCCCAGCAAGAGGAACAAACAGGTTTTCACGGTTGCTTGGGCTCAACACATGGCTGCAAAAAACCTGCAATATGAAAGGAGTGAACTTTATTGACAACTTCAATCTTTTCTGGAGTCAGAGGCAACTGTTTCAACGGGATGGCCATAACCCAAACAAACTTGGTTCAAGAGTACTAAAGGACAATATCTACTTCTCCCTCCATCATCCTTCTGCTGTGTGTGCCAATCCATTCAACCTGAATGGCACACACACACCTGGACACAGTATGAACGACCAGTGGACTTCACTTCAGCACCTGAATGGACATATTGCTGACACATCACACAAGGACAATGATAACACCACTCAGCCACAACAACCTCTGCTCATGGATACAATCTCAGCAGAGCCCTGCCCACAGAGCTCACCACAGTCAGACTATGACATATCAGAACTGCTCCCAGATTCAGCACCCAAGGACGACTTTCTGGAAAACAGCGAGGGAAACCAGGACAGCATTTTACACCCTCCAATAACACCAAAGCAACAGCCCATCTCACCTGACACGTTATCCGTCTCTCCAGCATCTCCACTTCTGTACTTCTCAGAGAAAATGGAACAACTGGTGTCTGCTGGAACCAAACTATCACACTCTTTTGCTGCAAGCCCCCAGATACCAACCAAAAAACGACAGGCCCCAAAACCACCAAAGCTTTCGGGCCCAGCTCGCCCTCCCCCTCCTCCTCCGAGAGTTCTTCGGCCTCTGCCACAGCGCCAGGGCTCACAGCCTCCCCCATCGGCTCGAGGTGAACCAAAAACAACTGATACCAGCTCTAAGTGAAATATTTCGGGTCCTCGCTATGAAAACAATAACTTTATCAAATGTTTACAGAACAAGCGGGAACCCAGTGTGCCTGAATCTTTCTCTATGCTGTTCATTTACATGATAGAAAATCTAAGGCCTTCAACAGCCGTACAGCAAACCCATCCAATCTGGTGCCTATTACACGGCAAACTAAGATTGATGTGGGAACAAAAAGTAAGACTATAAAGTTAGCACTTTTAAACATCAGCTCCATTAAACATAAATCACTTCTAGTCAATGACTTAATAACCACACACAACCTGGACTTCATGTTTCTAACTGAAACTTGGCTAGAAGACAGCTGTAGTGCAACGATCCTAAACGAAACATCCCCTCCAAATTTTACTTATATGAGTGTCTGCAGAGCGGGTAAGAGAGGCGGGGGCTTAGCTGTTCTTTTTAAAGATGTTTATCAATGTAAGCAAATATCATTTGGGAATTACCCCTCTTTCGAATATCTGGGTATTGTGTTAAAAGGTGCTCCACATATTTTACTTATCATTGTTTACAGGCCTCCAAAATACTCTCCAGCCTTTGCTGAGGACTTTACAGAACTGTTATCAAAAATTGCCTCTGAGTTTGACTGTTTTGCCATTGCTGGAGATTTTAACATTCACATAGATAATGCAGAAAACAATATGGCAAAAGAAATCAAAACTGTTTTAAAAACTTTTGATCTGACACAGCATATACATGGTCCCACACACAATCGTGGACACACTCTAGATTTACTTATCACTACGGGTTTAAACATCTCATCGATTGTTATTAAGGATGTAGCACTGTCTGACCATTTCTGTATTTTCTTTGATATGATCTCTCCTGCCATTGAAGCTAGAGCTGTGTCTGTCAAGAAGAGATGCTTAAATGAAAACACTGGTGTGCTATTTATGAGGGCTATATCTTTAAAACCAAGCATATCTGCCGACTCTGTTGATTTTCTCCTTGATTCTTTTAACTCAAAACTTAAGAGTGTACTTGATGATATTGCTCCTGTGAAAGCCAGGAAGAATAGTGGCAGACAAAAAGCACCTTGGAGAAACTCAACAGCAGTGCAAAATATGAAAAGACAATGCAGAAGAGCAGAACGCATGTGCCGGAAGACAAAACTTGTAGTCCATTATAACATCTACAAAGACAGCATCCACGCTTTCAATAGGGAACTAGGCAAAGCTAGACAGACTTTCTTCTCAAATATTATAAACAGCAATATAAACAACACACACACACACACTCTTTTTGCTACTGTAGAGAGACTGACAAACCCCCCAAGCCAGATTCCCATAGAAATGCTCTCAGAAAGGAAATGCAGTGAGTTTGCTTCTTTTTTCTCTGAGAAAATCAATAACATCAGAAAGGTGATCAGCACATCCTTGAGTTGCTCTGGGGTCAGGCAGATCAGACCACAACCTGAGAAAGTAGTTTTCCGAACTCCCTGAAAACTGTAGTTGTCAAGCCCCTCCTGAAAAAGAGCAATCTGGATAAGACCATCTTGAGCAATTATAGACCGATCTCAAATCTTCCTTTCATACAGTAGGCAAGATCATTGAAAAGGTTGTCTTCAATCAGCTGAACAAATTTTTAAGCTCAAATGGATATTTTGACAATTTTCAATCTGGTTTCCGATCGCATCACAGCACGGAGACAGCGCTCATAAAGATAATAAACGATATTTGCTTAAATACTGATACAGGCAAATTATCTGTGTTGGTACTACTCGAACTCAGTGCTGCATTTGACACTGTCGATCACAACATACTTCTTGACAGGCTGGAAAACTGGGTGGGGCTTTCTGGGATAGTCCTAAAATGGTTCAGGTCATACTTAGAAGGGAGAGGTTATTTTGTGAGTATGGGAGAACATAAGTCTGAGTGGACATCCATGACTTGCGGAGTCCCTCAGGGCTTGATTCTTGCGCCACTCCTATTCAACCTGTATATGCTCCCAATGAGCCAAATAATGAAAAAGAACCAAATCGCATACCACAGCTATGCAGACGACACACAGCTCTACTTAGCCCTATCGTCTAACGACTACAGCCCCATTGACTCCCTGTGCCAATGCATTGATGAAGTAAACGGTTGGAGGTGTCAAAACTTTCTGCAGTTAAACAAAGACAAAACTGAAGTTATTGCCTTTGGAAACAAAGATGAAGTTCTCAAGGTGAATGCATACCTTGACGCTAGGGGTTTAACAACTAAAAATCAAGTCAGGAATCTTGGTGTGTCTCTAGAGTCAGACCTTAGTTTCAATAGTCATGTCAAAGCAATAACTAAATCAACATACTATCATCTGACAAATATTTCAAGAATTAGATGCTTTGTTTCCAGTCAAGACTTAGAGAAACTTGTGCATGCTTTAATCACCAGCACGGTGGATTACTGTAATGGCCTCCTCACTGGTCTTCCCAAAAAAAACCATAAGACAGTTGCAGCTCATACAGAACGCTGCTGCCAGGATTCTGAGCAGGACCAGAAAATATGAACACATCACACCAGTCCTCAGGTCTTTACACTGGCTACCAGTTACATTTAGGATTGATTTTAAAGTATTATTACTGGTATATAAATCATTTAATGGGTTAGGACCTCAATATATTGCAGATATGCTAACTGAATATAAACCTAACAGATCGCTCAGATCATTAGGATCACATCAGCTAGAAATACCAAGGGTTCACTCTAAGCATGGAGAGTCTGCTTTTAGCCATTATGCCAGCCGCAGCTGGAACCAGCTTCCAGAAGAGATCAGGTGTGCTCCTACAGTAGTCACATTCAAATCCAGACTCAAAACACATCTGTTTAGCTGTGCATTTACTGAATGAGCACTGTGCCACTGTTCGTCCGACTGTTACTGCACTTCATTTTATTCTAAATGGTTTTAATTTACTGTATTTTATTTTTATAATAATTTTTATTTTTCATTTTTTCTTATTTTTTTTTATTATTAACTGTTTTAATTATTCTGATTTCTTTTGAGTATTTTAATTTCTTCTATGTAAAGCACTATGTATTGCCATTGTGTATGAAATGTGCTATATAAATAAACTTGCCTTGCCTAATCCAAGTGATTCGTCAAAAAATAAAAATAACTCTATAATCCTGATTGATATCTTCCTGATTGATCCCTTCCTGGTATGTAGCCTGCCTACTATGCTCAGGGCTCTCAAGTTTTGAAAACAGGCAAAAGTGACAGAATCACAATTCCAGGATATGCTTTTTTTTTTGATTGGCTGATAAGTGGCAAGTTCGACTGCAGAACTCGAGGGGAGACGCGCTGGATAGGTTTTTTATTTTATTTTTTTGAACAATGACCAGCCGGAATGAAAACAAGCTGAAATGAAATTGGAGTAACGAGGCTATTTTTTTAAATGTAAGGAGTAGAAGATACAGATAACTGCGTGAAAATGTGAGGAGTAAAAGTAAAAAGTCGGCTGAAAATAATTACTCCAGTAAAGTATAGATACCCAAACTTACCTTACTTTTTCTACTTAAGTAAGGTAACAAAGTATTTGTACTTCGTTACTTGACACCTCTGAAAAAGGAACCTAACGATCAAGTCGTGCTTCCCACGGATTTGTATCAGGAGACAGTCCTCACCCCAACCCATTAGCAGGAAAGAAGCACTGAATTTATCGAACACCTTTGGGATTTCCTCATGGAGGAAAGACTCAATTCAACTAATAAGCTCCACTTCTAGGGGGAGCATGTCATATTTTTGAGAGGGTGCTCACAGACGTGATGGCCTCTACAGCATAAAATCTTGTGGTTGTAACCAGAACCTCCACGTCCCGTTCTTTTTAAAATCAGACCTGGAACTCTCCAAGGACTAAACGCAGGTTGGGCTGTCGAGAGGAGAGGTCTGGCTGGGCCAATAAGGGGCAAATAGCAAGACTCCATCTCCCCCCTGCTTTAGCACAGTTGTGTGCAAGAAGGCTCACTGGGTAACACACTTCCGCGGGGGCCCAGGGGCCAGCTTTGGCCAGAGTTTTTTTTCTGTGCCAAACTACTGGACTGCCTATGGACGGAGACTCCACTCTCCCTAGGCCATAGGCTGCCGTGAGGCTCGTCAGCGAGTGACGAGTTATTACTGTAATGACCATGACTCCAGGAGACTGACCTCTCTGCGGTAGGCTGACTCTTCGTTGTTGGAGATGAGGCCTATTATGGTGGTGTCGTCCGCATATTTGATGGTTTTGACAGAAGGGTCTCCAGAGATGCAGTCATTGGTGTACAGTGAGAATAGCAAGGGGGACAGCACACACCCCTAGGGGGCACCGGTGTTGACTGGTGTTGACTGTGAAAGATGTTGGCCTAGACTGACATACTGAGTCCTGTTGCTGTTGGTGAGGAAGTCTGTAATCCATGAGCAAAGGAGCAAATATATATATATAAATTGGTGTAAAGATTGAGACATTTTTATATAGACCACAATAACCCGCAGTTTTGGTCTATTTAAAAATTAGAACATGCGAATCTTTTACTATTGCCAGTAAATCATCCAGGTGTGCTTTGATAAGGTGTTGTTAAGTGTATTTCACCTGTGTGTGCTTTTATGAGCATGATTGTCCAGATGTGTTTTGTGAAGTTGTCATTGCATTTAATCTTGTTTGTGTGCGTGCGTGCGTGCGTGCTCGCGTTTTATGTTTTGCAACTGCAGTTATGTTCACGTAAATAAAATAACGAAAATCAAATATACCTTTTCAGGTATTGCATTTAATAGGCAAGTTTGCCAATAGACATGTTTTTAATTAAGTTCATTTAATGCATTTAAATGAAAAAGAACAGACCTATTCAGAATCACCCCGAAATAACTTCTATTTACTTTAATTTATCCATTTATTCCAGATATTAATTACAAAGTACAAACAGAAAGCAAGTAGCCTACAGAGACATTTTATGTCTGAGCGGGATCTGAGCGCAATTGTTTTACCGGTGAGCGTGAGTGATTCATCAGTGGAGCGTTCGCTTGGGACGCGAGCGACTGAGTAGAGCGCACTCGCATAGAGCGGAATATTGAGCGGAATAATAACGCTCACATGCTCTGGTCGTGACCCATCTCACTAGGGTACCAATATCCAAGAGTGTGTGCGGAGTTTGGAGCACGCACTGGATGGCAGACAGGCGTGGGCGCGCCTTTCCCATCAACAGTGGAATCAACTTAAAATACCCTATCATTTCTGGTTATACAGAAAATAATAATACATTATTCGCAACTACTTTTATTTGAAAATCTACATTTTTTCCCATATTCATTTGTGAATATTTTAAATGTTTTAAAGGGGGCAAAAAGTCATAAACAAATATCTGAAATTTCGTTGAGATGTATATAGCGCAGCATTGGTGTTGTCAAACTTAAATGTTGTTGTTCAACTTTGCGTTTTAAAAATACAACAACCGTTCATTTTGTTCGTTTTGCAACGACCGTTTGGACATAATACGAGATAGAGTTCTTTATTAAATTCATTTTTAAAAAAAACACAAAAAAACAATAATTATAGGAATAGCCTCTCTAAACCTCAAAGAAATGGCGTCAAGACATCGAAGCACAAATGAGGGAGAAACACCAGGAACTCCGTGTCTTTCCCTGCCATTAATGCTTGGATAACACACCACGTCTCCTTCCATTAATAATAATAATGTCTAGTGCGGTGCATGGCTGTGAAATAGGTTATAAACCTACCAAAGTCTGTTGCTATGATTTTTTGACTTTTTTGACTTATCGTGAGAGGAAAAAAAAAGAAGTTTTAGTCGCATAACATCGGTTAATTGAAACACCATCATTTCACAATAGTTTTTTATCAACATTTGGAAAATATCGCAAAAGTTTTGCACAAATCTGTAATGGAAACGCGCCTGGCGCACTCGCTCGTTGTAAACAACAGCACTCTTTAGAGACATAAAATGATCGGCTCCGAAGCGATAGGCAACTAGTGCATGCATCCACTTCCATACCTTGAACCTTAGCTGTCTGTCATTACCATTGTTGAACCCTGCTGTATAGCTATGTTGTGATCAACTGATAGATAACAGCTGAGAGAGTTCTGTCTTTGCGGGTTTAAGCTAAAGGTACAGATGTCTGAGTAGAAGGTGAGAAGCAAGCTGAACAGCACTGCTACATGTTGTCAGGCATGGGCAACATGTACTATTAGCAGTGATAGCTGTGTGCCTTTATATCTGAGCTCAGTGACGTTTTGCATATTGAGAAGAGGAGGGGGCCAAACACTGAAACCTGAGGCACCCCAATCAAGATCCTGTGATGGACAAGAACATGTCAAGCTCTTTGCTGAAGTTGCTCAGTTGACCTAGAGAACATGTTGCCTTGTTGATTTTCTTGTTCAGTGGACAGGAAAACACAAGCTGTTCACACAAGCAGGCTTTACAACAAGGTTTACAAATACTGTAAAATAGAACGTAGATGTGTGCATTATAGGTTGTAATAACCCGAAAGTGTGTAAGGTCATGTAAGTGCCAGTATATTGATGTGCATGTAAACCCCTGTCTCTGACTTCATTGTTTTCTCAGGCTCTATTTGATGCAGGAGAGAATCGGGTTGGTACTGTTTGCTCTGTCCTGATTGATGTCCTTACATCCAGGAGTGAATCTCAGCTGTGCAAAAGTAAGTTGAAGACGACTTATGAAAGAATATAGATGTTGCATTTATGATAGTTGACTATTTTTTTAGGCACCATCAATGTTATTTAAAATGTTTTTTTTTTTTTTTTTTTTTTTTTTTTTTTTTTTTTTGCAGTTTTCCAGTATTATGGCCAATACAGCAAGAAGGGTTTAGCCAAAGTTCTGGAGAGTGAGCTGCATGGAAACTTTGAAGAATGTCTGATGACGCTGGGTAAGGAAACAAGTGCTCATTTAAGGTGTGCATTTATGTGGGTGTGTGCAAGAGATTTAGACATGTGATTAAGTGGTCGAAAGACTATTCAAAGCAGAGCAACTTTTTAGGAAGCTTGTTTTTCCAGCTCTGCATGTTGAGAGGGTGGATCCAAACAGTATAGAAACCAAAAAGTTACCACACAAAACTTTATCACACAAAGATTGGTACAAAGATACAATAGAAACTAAATCGAGCAGTAAAAAGTCACATCTTCGGTTTGTGCACATAAAAACCTCACAATGTTCTTGTTTTTCATGTTTAGTGAAGTCTGCATGGAACAAACCTGCCTTGTTTGCAGAAAAGCTCCAACTGGCAATGAAGGTAAAGTTGCAAAGGAATGTACAGTATGGAATGTCCATGTAGTTACTAGCAATACATGGTAGTACTGCACATGTTTTTGATATACTCAAACAATTATTTATTTATTTTCACGTGAATTTAAAGGGGGATTAAAATGCATTTCAGATCTTTATATTATGCAGAATTGTAAAGTCCAGGGGTCAGAAAGTAAAAGTCCTGCCATATGTTTATTCCACCCATGAACTCAGCCAGTTGATTTCACTAATTAGTTCTATCTCTAGATAGAACATAACACTGAGAACTTTTTGCTGTCTGAACCTGGACTTTAGACTTCTGAAATTATTTTTTTTTTGATGGTTAGCTTATGATGTTTGTAAAGAAATTGAGCCAAAAAAGTTGAAATATTAGTAAGTATATATATATACACTCACCGGCCACTTTATTAGGTACCCCATGCTAGTAACGGGTTGGACCCCCTTTTGCCTTCAGAACTGCCTCAATTCTTCGTGGCATAGATTCAACAAGGTGCTGGAAGCATTCCTCAGGGAGTTTGGTCCATATTGACATGATGGCATCACACAGTTGCCGCAGATTTGTCGGCTGCACATCCATGATGCGAATCTCCCGTTCCACCACATCCCAAAGATGCTCTATTGGATTGAGATCTGGTGACTGTGGAGGCCATTTGAGTACAGCGAACTCATTGTCATGTTCAAGAAACCAGTCTGAGATGATTCCAGCTTTATGACATGGCGCATTATCCTGCTGAAAGTAGCCATCAGAAGTTGGGTACATTGTGGTCATAAAAGGATGGACATGGTCAGCAACAATACTCAGGTAGGCTGTGGCGTTGCAACGATGCTCAATTGGTACCAAGGGGCCCAAAGAGTGCCAAGAAAATATTCCCCACACCATGACACCACCACCACCAGCCTGAACCGTTGATACAAGGCAGGATGGATCCATGCTTTCATGTTGTAGACGCCAAATTCTGACCCTACCATCCGAATGTCGCAGCAGAAATCGAGACTCATCAGACCAGGCAACGTTTTTCCAATCTCCTATTGTCCAATTTCGATGAGCTTGTGCAAATTGTAGCCTCAGTTTCCTGTTCTTAGCTGAACGGAGTGGCACCCGGTGTGGTCTTCTGCTGCTGTAGCCCATCTGCCTCAAAGTTCGACGTACTGTGCGTTCAGAGATGCTCTTCTGCCCACCTTGGTTGTAACGGGTGGTTATTTGAGTCACTGTTGCCCTTCTATCAGCTCGAACCAGTCTGGCCATTCTCCTCCGACCTCTGGCATCAACAAGGCATTTCCGCCCACAGAACTGCCGCTCACTGGATGTTTTTTCTTTTTCGGACCATTCTCTGTAAACCCTAGAGATGGTTGTGCGTGAAAATCCCAGTAGATTAGCAGTTTCTGAAATACTCAGACCAGCCCTTCTGGCACCAACAATCATGCCACGTTCAAAGTCACTCAAATCACCTTTCTTCCCCATACTGATGCTCGGTTTGAACTGCAGGAGATTGTCTTGACCATGTCTACATGCCTAAATGCACTGAGTTGCCGCCATGTGATTGGCTGCTTAGAAATTAAGTGTTAACGAGCAGTTGGACAGGTGTACCTAATAAAGTGGCCGGTGAGTGTATATATATATATATATATATATATGAAAATGAGGATGGAAAATAACAATATATATTGGAACCTTTAAACTGGGGAGTTTGCTTTGAGGTATAAAAAGTAGTTATCTTAGAGTAAAACTTTATTTGTAAAATATTAAGGACATTTTGATTTTCCATTTCATAACCCTAATTTTGGACTTCTAGGGTTTAGGAACCAACACTGACACACTGACTAGAATCATTGTTAGCCGTTCAGAAATTGACCTGCTTAAAATCATTCAAGAATACAAGAGGATGTATGGCAAAACCCTTCAGGAGGACATTCTGGTAAGTCTTCATAATTTCAAAAAGCTCTAACCAACTAGCTGAAAGTTAACATAAAATAAAATAAAATAAAATAAAACAAAAAAAAGCCCAGCATCTGTTATGGAATGAAACAGTCACTATTCACAATCCATTCCAATTTAATTCAATCAACCCCTTTCTACATTTATTTTCTTATTGTGTATTTCTGCTTGCTCCATCATGCTGTCCTATGAAATACAATAGTAGTCCAATTTAAGTATATCTGGTTTTACAGAAGGAAACAAGTGGAGATTATGAGAAGATTCTGCTGACTCTCTGTGGAACTCAATAATCATCTTGTGCATGTACAGTATGTGAACTTTCATTAGGCTACATGGTCCATGTCAGCACCAGTGTATCTCCCAATAGTTGTCTCATGTAAAGTGTTTTTAATTTAAATATGGAATAAATATCAATTGTGCACACTCTAAATGTTTAATATTGTATTTGTAATTGTAAATCCTGATGAATATATTGGTTTCTTTACCATGTGAGAACTCAGGGGTGCACTTGCTTGACCTGATCTATGAATCTATTGTCTTAATTAAAGAGACAAATACATGTTCCATAAATTGTTGGAATAAACTAGCAACATTTAGTGAACAATATCATTTCCTATGTGTTTTAGATTAGGTTTAGGGACGGGCAAACTCTGTCTTGGAGGGTCAGTGTTCTGGAGGGCCAATGCCCTGCAAAGTTTTGCTTCATCGCGAGTTTGCCCATCCCTGGATTAGACAACTGGTAAAGTACAGTAAAAGATAGATTATCAAGTCTTACAGACAGGCTCAACCAGAACAACCTGGTCTAACACCACCTCTACCCAGCCCAAAGTCTTTCGGTGGGTGTGTACAAGGAATAAAAAGACAAGTTCTTTTCCCAAAATTACTCATCTCAGATCAGCTCTCACAGACTTCACAGAGTAACAAGTGAGTTGTCTTTGTAAATTGATTTAACTGCATGTGCTCTACTAGAAAATGTCGTGCAACATGCAATTGATGACTGATGTAATTGAAATGAGAATCTAGATTTACACATCTGGGGATGGTTATAAGCTCATCCTTATGCATTTGCTTAGTTCTTTATAGCTTCCTCAAAGCTCTCAAGATGGCATTTTTCCAGAAATTATTCGAACAAGTTAATGATGACAAGGTAAGTAAAATTATTTCCTTCATTATGGTCAGTCAAAAGGATAAATGTTTAGGTTGGTCTGCTGTAGGTGATGACTAACTTAGGTCCGCCTCAAAAGAAACCTATCACTACTAATTTGTACTTGCATTTGTTGCTACATGTTTTATCTTAGGGCTTTAAACCTGCTCCTGCTTTTGAGACGGGATACTTTGGAACAGTCCGGGCTGATCCAAACTTTAATGTCCAGAATGATGTTGCAAAATTAAAGAAAGCTATTGAGACCAAAGGTAAAATAGAGATATCCTGCTAAATACATGCAAAATGCAAATGTAACATGCTCTCATGTTCCTGATACAGGTATTGAGAAAAATCAAGTAAAATTCAAATGAATGAGACTCTACATATGTTTTGCTTTGTTGCATGAATGGCACCACACCCCACCAATTATGTCATACCAGGAAGAATGCTAAAATACTTTTACCCAATACACAGCTCTCTACTCTAAAAATGGGTTGCTTTAACCCAACTTTGGGTCAAATATGGACAAGCCCAGCCATTGGTTTACATTTTTTAATTACATTTTTAACCCAATATTTGGGTTTGTCCATATTTGACCCAAAGTTGGTTTAAAACAACCCAGCATTTTTTAGAGTGTATGTTATCTGTGATTTATACTCCTGGTATCAAGTTATATTATACCATTATAACAAGATCCACCAGTACTTTTGGAGTATGACCAGTACTCTGCTTTTAATGTGATAAACTGATATGATTTTGGTCTTTTTTCCTCTCATGAAGGTGTGGATGAAGCAACCATTGTGGAGGTTCTAGCAAAGAGGAGCAATGCACAAAGACAACAATTGAAAGAAGCTTATCAGCAGAGCACAGGAAAAGTAAGTATATTCACATCCTTCAAAATCTTTTAGCTAGATAAAAATACAATTAAACTAAATTAGACTAAATTAAATTAATTCAATATTCAGCATCCGTTTGAATGTGATTGTGTTTTCCATTTTTTTTTTTTTTACTGTACCAATCTTTTTCGTCAACCCTTGAACTTGACATGAAACAATACAGATGAATGAGCCAAGTAATTTATCTATATGTCCCAGTCAAATCCATGCTAGAGGAACACACTCATTTGTTGTTTGTTTCTCCACTTGTTTTGTGCTTATATCTTTTGTTTTATCATAAATTCTCAGCCTCTGGTAGATGCACTGAAAAAAGCTCTGAAGTCAGATTTTGAAGAGGTGGTCCTTGCTTTGCTGATGACACCGCCTGAGTATGATGCTTTTGAAATGAAAAGAGCCATGAAGGTACAACTAGATTTTATTCAAAGACTTAATGTACTATATGTTACTTGAATCTAAATACTACAATTGTATTGATAATCAGGGTCTTGGGACAAATGAAGCTGTCTTAAATGAAATTATGGGGACCAGATCAAACAAGGAGATCACAGCATTGAAGAATGCATTCAAAGAAGGTAACAAGAAAGATAAAAACATATTTTTCCTCAAGCAGATGTATGTTTATGGTGCTAACCTCTTTCTGTTTTACAGTATATGGAGAGATGCTGGAGGAAAACATTAAATGTGAAGTTAAAGGTCATCTTGAGACTGCCCTAGTTGCCCTTTGCAAGGTACAAAACATAGTTCAGTGTAATTGTTGTAACGGCATAAGAAATGTTATGTGTATTAATAATGATATATTACTATATTACTATAGACCATTTTGCAAGATGTAAACAACACTGGTCCAGAAGCACTTCCTGTTTCAGTTTTTTAACACTACATAAAAGCTGGGATAAAATACAACCAACAGAACATATACAACTGAATCAAAAAGTTAAACAAACATCTTTAAGATGTTTTCTTTACACGTGAAATAAAGAAAACAGTTACAAACTGAAACAGGAAGTGTTTCTGGACCAGTGTTGTTGTTTACATCTTGCAAAATGGTCTATATCAATATCTTTTAACTTCAGGCTACCAGAAGTGAAGACCGTAACATTGATGATGGAGTGGCTAAGAGTGATGCAAAGGTAAATATTCTTTACTTATACTGTGGTCAGTGAAGTAAGATATAATTAAACGTACCAAAGTTGCGAGATGGTCCCACTTACAGTAGCTTTTCTAAACTGTGCTGGTATGAAAAACAAGCGCAAAAACAGTTATACAGTTATCCTAGACCAAGCAGACAGCCATGCAATAAGCATTATAAATTGAAACAGTGTAGGTACTGTCTCTGACATTGATATGTTGTTGTTTTAGGCTCTGTTTGAGGCAGGAGAGAATAGAATTGGGACTGTTTGCTCTGTTCTGATTGACATCCTCACAAACAGGAGTGAAGCTCAGTTGTGCAAAAGTAAGTCAAGCACTCTTCTTCAAAGATAGTTTACTTTTAATATGTCATTCTGGTGTACTCCAGCCCATGTTTTATGAGGCACTAATGGTGTTATTTAAAATTTACAGTTTTACAATATTATGGCCAGTTGAGCAAAGACGGTTTGGCCAAAGATTTGGAGGGTGAGCTGCATGGAAGCTTTGAAGACTGCCTGATGACCTTGGGTAAATCTACAGTACAAGCCTTCATTTTAATCTGTGTATCTGTGGGTGTGTCAAAGAGTAGTTTCTCTTTAAATTGTTACATGCTTCAGTGGCCATCTGTATGAAAGCAGCACCATAAAAACCTGTTCAAAGCAAGTTTTTTTTCCAGCTTTGTGTGTGAGGGCGGTTTCATTTTCACGCTCAAAAACATTGCAACCAGATAAAAATTACCAAGAGTAACTAAATTGAAAAAGGTTCTTTCAAAAGCTGTTCTCACTGTCTTTTTTTCATGTTTTAGTGAAGTCTGCTTGGAACAAACCTGCCTACTTCGCAGAAAAGCTTCAACTGGCTATGAAGGTAAAGCTGCAAGTTTTAGCTTAAAAACTGTATCTTAAGTTTTTCATCTAAAACTTACATTTAATTCTGTTACTTTCAGAGTCTATTTATTATCTGGTCCAAGGACCAAAGTTACTGGAACCCTTTTGTATTTCTGGAGATTTTCAATTTAGTCTCTTTCTGGTCTGAAGTGTGTCCATCAGGGCGTCGGACTCTTGGTGGAAAAAATGAGTTTGTCCAACTCTAGTTATCTCTATGATAAGCAAATTCACGTTCTCACAAATTGGCCAGTGCAAGTTTAAAA
Source organism: Pimephales promelas (assembly GCF_016745375.1). Next base: position 25,413,639 of record NW_024121987.1, read on the forward strand.
TTAGTTGTTTTTTTTTTTAATTCTAAGATTATATAAAGGGTTGGTTCACCCAAAAATGAAAATGATGTCATTAATGACTCACCCTCATGTCGTTTCAAGCCCGTAAGACCTCCGTTCATCTTCGGAACACAGTTCAAGATATTTTATATTTAGTCCGAGAATTAGAATTTTCTGTCCCTCCATTAAAAATGTATAAACGGTATACTGTCCTTGTCCAGAAAGGAAATGAAGACATCATCAAAGTAGTCCACGTGACACCAGTGGGTTAGTCAGAATTTTTGAAGCATCGAAAATACATTTTGGTCCAAAAATAACAAAAACCAAGACTTTATTCACCATTCTATTCTCTTCCGGTTCTGTTGTCAAGCCGCGTTCCGGCCAACAACGACCTAATCTGTAAGAAATCGAAAAGACATAAGTACTCGTTCATTCGACTTTTGGTCTATAGTCTATTTTGAACTTACGGAATCAACAATAAAATCTACGTTGATTCAACTACAAGCAGGAGAAAGGGATACATTTAGCCGTCTAGCTCCATAGACTCCCATTCATTCTGCACTTGCCCGTGATCACCTCCAGTGGAATTCTAATGGAACTGCAACCAAGATGATATACAACGGGGCTAATAGGAAGTGCCAAGACTCTCCATAGACGGACTCTGCTAGAGACTAATTTCAAACTAAGCTAAACCTTGAATCCCATGACTTTACTTTTTTTTTCTCGCAATAAATTAATAAGTAAAAAAAAAATAAAAAAATCTGCCATTGTATTGCTACCTTATGAATATTGACATATGTATCTCTAATATGATCTTGCTTTATAGGGTGTGGGAACCACCACTGACACACTAACTAGAATTATTGTGAGCCGTTCAGAAATTGACCTGCTGAAAATCCTTCAAGAATACAAGAGGATGTATGGCAAAACCCTTCAGGAGGACGTTCTGGTGAGTCTCTGCAATTCATAATTGGTGATCTGAAAAACTTCTGAATTAAATTTCACATTCTTAGATCCATCATATTTAAAACCAGCATATCTGAATGAAAAGTGGCTTCTGTGTTTGGTTTTTACAGAAGGAAACAAGTGGAGATTATGAAAAGATCCTGCTGGCGCTCTGTGGCACTCAATAAATACATCTGATAGCTCATTACATGGGTGTATTCATGACCCATATACAGTAAACACTTAATCTCTCAGGTGTGGCTCTTCCGGAGTATTTCATTAAAACTTTTTTTGCAACTCACTGTGTCATAGATTTCTTTGACCAATACATAAATAGGCCTGTGGTTTAAATGTTTCAGGACACTTTAGTAACTTTCATGATTAGCTAAGAAAATGGATCTATAATGTACCCACATAATTAAATGACTCTTAAAGAAGTTCATGTATATTCAAATATGATTTTCAATGTTTTATGACTGTTAACTGTCACATTTGGTTCTGGATTTTGGTGTACCTTTGTTTCATATCTTTCTTTTTTAAAATAGCAGTCATGTTTCTTGTCATGTGACTTCCTTGCCCTCATGTGATCTTGATTTGTGCTTCTCTTGTCTTGTGTGTCATGTTATGATTGGTTGATCATCTTTACTGTTCACCAGTGTGATCAACCAATCATAAAATGACACATAAGACAAGGAAGTCACATGACAAGAAACCAGGGGCACGGTCAAGCTCAAACTGGTGTTTTACTGCGGTTTCCGGGTTGAACGTCATGTTTCCTGGAAATGGTGTGCAACAGGGTTTGAGATACATTTTCTTTTTTACGTTTTCTCTGTATGGTGGGTGTGTCAAAACACAACAATTGGTATACAAACCATAACACAGTCTCAGAGGTACGAAGTATCCTTCACCTGAAAAGTTTATCTTTTCATCCTGAAATATGAGGCAAATTTTGGATCATAATAATTTGAAGAGTTCAGATGCAAAAGCCTCTAAATGGCATTTGAAATTTTCTTCTAAAATGACCATTTTTATCAAGCTTGTATAAGTTCAGTAATTTCACTTAAATGGCAATAAAGATTACCTATTAATTGTCATTTAAGTGAAATTACTGAACTTAAATATATAAGCTTGATAAAAATGGTCATTTTAGAAGAAAATTTCAAATGGCATTTAGAGGCTTTTGCATCTCTTCATTTGGAAACCACACTTTCCACAAATCCATCGACTCGATTGGGATGTTCTCTTTTATTCTGGATAACAAGGGCAGTGACTGTGACATAGAGTGTATTTTGCAGTAAGTTTAAAATATTCTAACTGACCCCCCCAGCGTGAGTTTTTCAAGGCGACCGTTATTTAGAACTTGCCACTTTAATGTTTCCATGGTGACGCGTCATTGCTTGTCACGTGACACAGCACAACCAGAAAAGAGCGCGGATGATCTGCTTTTATGTCATTTTTTCCTTTTTTATTAAAAATATTCAAAAATGTATTAGCTATATCATGAAACACTGATATTCCGATTGTCAAATATGTGCAAGTGGATGGGTTTTGTTGTTTAGACATCTTTATAACGATCGCGTTAGTTGAGCTGTATGCACAATGGGCGGCGCCATTTTAGTTTCTTTTTCAGTTCAGAGAATCGCGGATCTGTTGGATTTATAACGTCAATTCCTCCACTTCTCACGAAATACATGATAGTAAGTGGCTGGTAAACTGGGAGAAGAATAGGATCAAATGTTAAGCTACTTACACAATGTGTATCTGATATGAATAAAACGTGTCGTCTTATAATTGAAAGGATTATTATTGCCGCTTCCATAGACATCTGTGTGTATTTTACAAACTCAAAATCATTGTTTTGCTAGTACATATGTATATTTAAATGTCTGAAACCTAAAATAAACATTATGTGGTTGAAAACACTCAATAGTTGTGATATATGACAGCACTGAGTGCGTCTGTCTCTGGCTGAGCGCAAGCCAACGTGCGAGAGCAAGTTTGAATTTAGCAGTTGCTGACGTGATGCACTGAACGTTCTAATCACACCGGTGTGATCGTATGCTCCAGGGACCAGCCAAGACTGATCACACCGGTGTGATCGTACGCGTGAAAGGGTTAAACACATTTAATACTGAATGGGCTATATGCACGCATATTGACGCAAGGATGCTCGTCCATTTCCGATTGTGGAGATTTAAGCGGAGGAGACCCGAGGAAAACGGGATTATGGCAGAGTCTTCAAAATTTACTGTCCTCCCGTCTTTGAAACGAAACGTACATACGTTTAGATGTAATTTTATATATAGTTATGTTCATTTAATATAATTTTAAAGGGATACTCCACCAGGTTTTCATATTAAACTATGTTATTCCCTTAACTAAGACGAGCTGATGCATACCTCTCTCGTCTCAGTGCGTGCACTCTATCGCTCTGTATTGCCGCAAAACTGTGTTAGCACTTAGCTTAGCCCAGTGCATTAAATATGGGCCAGAAAGAGAAGCGACCAAACACTTCCTCGTTTTCCCTATTAAACACAGTTAGTCGATTAGTGTAACTCGACCTAGGCTGGTGACACAAAATAAAATGTTGTGTTTTTCTAAGCGTTTCAAATTGATGACTATATTGTATGGCGGAATATCATAAAAAAGTGCTTTAGAGCACTTCAACTTGGCGCAATAATACCTTCACTCGTGAAGAGTCCTCTTACCGGCTCCCGCTTTGTCGCATGTCACGTTGGCTGCATTGACGGAAATAAGAGGGAGGGGGAGAGCGAGGAAGCGGGAGCCGGTAAGAGGACTTTTCACGAGTGAAGGTATTATTGCGCCAAGTTGAAGTGCTCTAAAGCACTTTTTATGGTATTCCGCCATACAATATGGTCATCAATTTTAAACGCTTAGAAAAACACAACGTTTTATTTTGTGTCACCAGCCTAGGTCGAGTTACACTAATCGACTAACTGTGTTTAAATAGGGAAAACGAGGAAGTGTTTGGTCGCTTCTCTTTCTGGCCCATATTTAATGCACTGGGCTAAGCTAAGTGCTAACATAGTTTTGCGGCAATATAGAGAGATAGAGTGCACGCACTGAGACGAGAGAGGTATGCATCAGCTCGACTTAGTTAAGGGAATAACATAGTTTAATATGAAAACCCGGTGGAGTATCCCTTTAAAAAGAAGCATAAACCGTGTTGGTAGTACCGTGTTGATACTACTCGACCTCAGTGCTGCATTTGACACTGTCGATCACAACATACTTCTTGACAGGCTGGAAAACTGGGTGGGGCTTTCTGGGATAGTCCTAAAATGGTTCAGGTCATACTTAGAAGGGAGAGGTTATTTTGTGAGTATGGGAGAACATAAGTCTGAGTGGACATCCATGGCTTGCGGAGTCCCTCAGGGCTCGATTCTTGCGCCACTCCTATTCAACCTGTATATGCTCCCAATGAGCCAAATAATGAAAAAGAACCAAATCGCTTACCACAGCTACGCAGACGACACACAGCTCTACTTAGCCCTATCGTCTAACGACTACAGCCCCATTGACTCCCTGTGCCAATGCATTGATGAAGTAAACGGTTGGATGTGTCAAAACTTTCTGCAGTTAAACAAAGACAAAACTGAAGTTATTGCGTTTGGAAACAAAGATGAAGTTCTCAAGGTGAATGCATACCTTGACGCTAGGGGTTTAACAACTAAAAATCAAGTCAGGAATCTTGGTGTGTCTCTAGAGTCAGACCTTAGTTTCAATAGTCATGTCAAAGCAATAACTAAATCAGCATACTATCATCTGAAAAATATTTCAAGAATTAAATGCTTCGTTTCCAGTCAAGACTTAGAGAAACTTGTGCATGCTTTCATCACCAGCAGGGTGGATTACTGTAATGGCCTCCTCACTGGCCTTCCCAAAAAGACCATAAGACAGTTGCAGCTCATACAGAACGCTGCTGCCAGAATTCTGAGCAGGACTAGAAAATATGAACATATCACACCAGTCCTCAGGTCTTTACATTGGCTGCCAGTTACATTTAGGATTGATTTTAAAGTATTATTACTGGTATATAAATCATTTAATGGGTTAGGACCTCAATATATTGCAGATATGCTCACTGAATATAAACCCAACAGATCGCTCAGATCATTAGGATCACATCAGCTAGAAATACCAAGGGTTCACTCTAAGCATGGAGAGTCTGCCTTTAGCTATTATGCCAGCCGCAGCTGGAACCAGCTTCCAGAAGAGATCAGGTGTGCTCCTACAGTAGTCACATTCAAATCCAGACTAAAAAAAAACACATCTGTTTAGCTGTGCATTTACTGAATGAGCACTGTGCCACTGTTTGTCCAACTGTTACTGCACTTCATTTTATTCTAAATGGTTTTAATTTACTGTATTTTATTTTTATCATAATTTTTATTTTTCATTATTTCTTAGTTTTTACTCTAAACTGTTTTAATTATTCTGATTTCTTTTTTAAATTATTTTAATTTCTTCTATGTAAAGCACTTTGAATTGCCATTGTGTATGAAATGTGCTATATAAATAAACTTGCCTTGCCTTGCCTAAACACAACGAGGGGTGTCTGTTTTATCTGTTTTTGTGTTTCTTTATTATAACCATGGAGTATAAAATTCAATATAAATTCTCGGTATTGCATTGGACTCTACGATCGGCGGAAGTTATCGAGCATCCTTAATCCTTCACCGGAAATACCGCCGTGCATAGAGCCCATTCGTCAGGCTCTGAATATTCTTCAAAAAGAAAACAAAGAATGGCTTTCTCAGCCACCATAGTTGCAACTCTTACGTCGTCATCAGAACAGGGCGTTCAACAAACCACCGTTTCAATTTAAAAAACTTTTTGTTGGGGCTGAACACAGGCCAGGAAACATGAATGAGAATTTCAAAATAAAAGACATGAATCAATAACCAAACGTGACACTATTCACTGTCGGATTAGATCCAAATTTGAACTAAATTGAGCTGTATGACGGCACTATTGTCTTTTGTAGAGCTGCTTTATAGCTGAATCAGATGTTTCATAATTGGCAAACTTCACACAGTGAACTGACTTGAGCTGAATAACAAATTGTATACGTATGCTTATTGCTGAATTTGAATTTGTCAAATTTTTGATGGTTTGCATCACTGATTCTTTTATTTTCCTGTTTATTGCTGATAAGCTGACTTTTGATCGATCAGAGTCGATTAAATAAATGTAAAATGGACTAAAATGAATGCATGAAAAAATAATGAAAAACAACTACAAATAAGTATGCAATGTACAGCAATGTTTTCAGGAAGCACACTAATTATGAGCTATCCATCACTGTTTAATATAATGATGCCATGAATGTAAATTAGGCCTGTAATCCAGCGTTCCCAGTGTTTTTTGTGTGCTGTAGGAGCAAACAGTGCACCTGTAGAAACTGATAGGACTGTAATTGGAGATGATGTGCCACAGGCAACAGATGCACTGGAGCCATCGCAGTGGAATAGTGCTTGCACAGTCAAACTAGGTGCTTTAGCAACTTTTTTACAATCATTTTGACAGTCCAGTCTGTTGTAGACAAATCGCTTTTTAATGAGAACTTTTCAATGAGGAGTGTGATCAGACCAATATTTCTGCATGAAGCAGAGATCATAACCATCTGAAGATGACACCAGCAGCATTTTTTCTACATGTAATTTTTCTTGGGATTGGACTCCAATGTGTCCAGATGAGATTATACACAAACCGTTGGGCGGTTAAAATAACTGGAGGTCCTAATGCTGCTGATCTTATTGCAGACAAATACGGATTTGTGAATATGGGCCAGGTAAGTCCTCTGCAAAATGATTTGCCACTTAAATGTGTTAGTAAGTAGAATGTCTAAGTGGACCATCAAAATAAAGTGTTATTGTTAAATGTTTCATGTTGGATGTTATTACATTTATTATAACTTTGTATGTATTCTTGTGTCCTGCTTTAAATTCTTATTATACGTCTGAATGGCCTAAAAAAATTGTGATTTATCAACCAAGACAGTATGCTATTACGTTCTCTGTATGATCCCTGAATTGCAACTGGCAACTTTTCATCACACAATTACTATGGTGAAACTATGATACACTTATGGTCACATATGGTAATAACATGGTACTTTGTAATATATTATAGAATCTTCATGCTATTCAAGTCAATACTTATTGTCATTTAAATTGGAAGATGTTGTTCCAGGTACAGTTTTTGCCAGACAAAACTTCAAAGACAAACTAATATTTTTGCACCAACTAAACAAATTGTAGTTCCTTGTTATTTTTTTTTTCTTTCAAATTAGTCTTTCATTATTACCAAGCCCATATCTTTGGGTCACTGGCTCTTCTATAATAAATGTGTTTAACCATGCAAGACGAGCTCCTAACCTCGATGGCATCTTATACCCTACTTCAGTTAGTTAACCAACTGGCACACTTTCTTTGTCCCATTACTGCACAAATAAGTAGCTATAGCAGCAGTACATTTATGAGATAATTAAATGTGACAAGATGATCACGGAGATGTAAATAAATGTAATTTTCATTTATTTGAATATCTGAGATTTAAAAAAACAAAGACAAAAAGAAGTCTAGGGCATCGACTGTATGCTTGCCCCACAGACCATGATAAGTGTAAAACACACCACTATTCAAAAACTGTAAAGTAAAGAAAAAGTACATTTTAATGTTACAAAATATTTCTATTTCAAATAAATGCTGTTCTTTTGAACTTTCTTTTCATCAAAGAATCCAATAAGAAAAATGTATCACGTTTTACACAAAAATATTAAGCAGCACTCTGATAATAGCAAGTAGCCTAACGTTTTTTAAAGGGTTAGTTCACCCAAAAATGAAAATTAAGTCATTAATTACTCACCCCATGCTGTGCCAACCCCGTAAGACCTTCGTTCATCTTCGGAACACAAATGAAGATATTTTTTTATTAAATTTGAGAGTTGTATCACTACCACATAGGCTGCCTAAGGGACTGGAAAAGGAATAGTCGAATAAAGTCGTTATTTTTGTTTGTTTTTTCGCACAAAAAGTATTTTCGTCGCTTGATAAACTTATAGTTGAGCCACTGTAGTCACATGGGGAATATTTAAACATTTTCTTCATTGACTTTCTGGGCCGTCAAGAGCCAGTCCCTTAGGCAGCCTATGTGGTAGTGATACAGCTCTCAAATTCAATCAAAAATATCTTCATTTGTGTTCCAAAAAGATGAACGAAGGTCTTACGGGGTTGGTACAGCATGGGGGTGAGCAATTAATGACTTAATTTTCATTTTTGGGTGAGCTAACCCTTTAAGCACCAAAGCACAATATTTGAATGTTTTTTTGAAGGATCATGTGACACTGAATGAATGGCTGCTGGAAATTCAGAAAGGCACATAAATAAATTAGAAATCAGAAAATATATTAAAACAGAAAACATGTATTTTAAATTGTACAAATATTTCACTATATTATTGTGTTTACTGTATTTTTGATCAAATAAATGCAGCCTTGATGAGCAAAAAAAGACTTCTTTCAAAAAACATTACAAAAAAAAATATTTAAAAAGATGCTGTCATTATTGGGCTAAACTTGGAATATTCCTTTGATATTACTTTTAGGTCGTTTTGAATCCCAATGTTTTGTTGTGCAATGCATCATGAGATTTATTTGGCCCACAGTCTCTATTTGTTTTACTTTTTTGCTCTGTGTGATTAGTTCATTTCGCTTTGTGTCATTGAGCACATTCAGTGTTATCAAGGAAACTGACTTCCCACACTCAGTCAATGAAATGTGTAACTGCTGTCTACTGCGGGGCTGTTTAGTTCCTGGTAAATCTGGTACTGTATGTCTTCAGCCAACCTCATAACGTCAAAGCACATGGTGTCAAAGAGATATCAGCAGCCAGAGTTTAAGCTCAGCTGAATCGTGCAGTGCTAGCTCAGGTTGCCTCTGATGGTAAGTCTATCAGCGGTGTAGAATAACCCTTTTGTTGTTTCGTAGGCATACGTCAGGGATAGATACATAATTGATATCTCTGTCAGTCACACCTGAGCAGCGGCTAACACAATCTTCTTCCTCTTGTGCCGTTGCAGATAGGTAGGCTAGTGGACCATTACCAGTTCCAGCACAGAGAAACCATCAAAAGGTCCACTATTAAAAGCAGAGGGAACCACAGTCTCATCACCATGGAGACCAAGGTACAAGGATTATATACCTTCAGTCACAGAGACACCACTGAATAGTTAATAAGTTAGACTACACCACCCTAAAACACCACACCACACACACACTTACCAAAACAGATTAAGTCAGCAGTATGCCAAACCACACGGATGCATCCTTAAACTTGCCAAAAACTAAATGAGATGATGTTTTGTTAATGGATATTTCATTTAATTGACTGTGGTTTGTGAAGCATGCTATGTATGCAGTAGATCATCATAAATATGTTCTGATGCTGAAGGTGGAGTGGATCCAGCAACAGATGGTTCAGAAGAGAGTAAAAAGAACTGACACAATAGACCATACCCAAACCATCACCTTCAATGATGCCAAGTGGGACAACATGTGGTATATTGTTAGTATGCAACACATTACAATCAGCAATTTTATATTCAGATAAAAAGCATTATTTAATATTAATTTGTGAAAATATGTACATTTCAAAGAAATATTGTACATCATAATGAAATACCCCTTGTATACTGTAGTTTTAAAAAGAGTACATCAAATAAAAATGTTTTGACCCAATTAGGCATCAGGACTTAAAGTGGTCATATAATGGTACATGCACTTTTTTCAAGTTGATTGTACTGAAATGTGTGTTGGCCTGTACATAACCATCATATAATGATAAAAATCTATCCAGTGTTATGTTTTTTAATTGTGTTTTTCAATGCCTCAAATTGAGCCATTCGACCGTGTGACGTTCTTGTGTTAAAGGAGAACTCCGGCGCAAAATGAACCTTTGGTCTAATAAAACATCTGTACCTATTCAACCGTTCTCTGAGGTTTGTTTTCATGATAATTGAATGTAAAGAGTTTTATCTCTAAAACTGTTTAGCGTAGGCTATAATGCTAGTACTGGGGGCATTAACTAAGTAAAAAGAAATCGCTAGTTTGTACCACTAACAAGGCTCAAAATAGCCCCATATTAACATTGTAACATAATGAGGGTCCATACATGCAAAACGAAGCATTGAGAACTTTGTAAGTGTACAGACCGTTTAATAAGAAGATACTTTATAAAGACAGTTCACTTTGTATTTACAGACAGGAGCCATCTTTGGAAAACAGTCACGACCAGTCAAACCATGAACGTCATGCTGAGTGAGCTGAACTGTATGAAGTTCAGCGAACTTCTGAATGAACGGCGTTCAGGGATCTAAGATGGCTCCTGTCTGTATACACCAAGTGAACCCAGACAGCAAACTGACATTGAATCAACGTGGAAACAACGTCTCTCATGACATTGAAACAACGTTGATTTTGCTCATCGAATTAACGTTGAACCAACGTCAGACGCGGCATTCTTCAAAGCTAAATAAAAACCGAAAATTGGTTTGCTTTCATAACGTTGAAACAACGCGTTGATTTCAAGTTGATTTTCCGTTAGTTTTGAAAGAATGACGCGTCTGACGTTGGTTCAACGTTAATTCGATGAACAAAACAATGTCAGATCAACGTTGTTTCGATGTCATGTTTCTACGTTGATTCAATGTCAGTTTGCTATCTGGGAACTGTCTCTATAAAGTATCTTCTTATTAAATGCTTGGTCTGCACACTTACAAAGTTCTCCATGCTTCGTTTTGCATGTACCCTCATTATGTTACTGCGTTAGTGTGGGGCTATTTTGAGCCTAGTTAGTGGTATAAACTAGCCATTTCTTTTTACTTAGTTAATGCCCCCAGTACTAGCATATTTAGAGATAAAACTCTTTACTTTCGATTATCATGAAAACAAATCTCAGAGAATGGTTTACTAGGTACTAGGGGTGTAACGGTACACAAAAATCACGGTTCGGTACGTACCTCGGTTTTAAAGTCACGGTTCGGTACGTTTTCGATACAGCAAAAAGAAAGAAATGCCAGAGAAATTTCCTATTTGTTTAAAGAAAAAATATTTTTAAATAAGTGTGAGTTTTCCTAGATCTTGAAACTTTGAGGTTTATAAATGGGGGGTCATCTTTGAAGGGTGAACAAATAATGTTTTGGTCATCACATTAAAAATAACATTTAAATATATATTTATTTATATAATATTTGAATTTTGAAGTGCTGGTAAAAGATGTGTGAAGTACTTGAAAGCATTTCACCATTCCAGCCAAACTGGTTCCAGTTAGTGTTACTATATTAAATCCATGGTGAATGTTGCTGGTCTGTGGACGTAAAGTTCATTCACGGCACAATGTTTCTCCTGGTTTCCATGACAGCGCTGTTTGATCTAATAGAGATCTGCGGTTAATAACGGAGAAATGTGAATGCATCTCACTAGATCTCGCAGCGATGTTATTACCCGAGTGGCGAATTCAAATGTTTTCTTTACCGGATCTCTTAGCGCTGTGTAGTAACAGTGTCGCTTGGTCGAGATCGGCTCGCGCTGCACAGATGTTGCTGGTCCGAACTGATAAACGATCCGTGAAGCACATTTATAGCGCAGTTTCGTTCTGCATTCATTACGCTTGCCATTTGATGTTGCGCAACGTTGTGTTGGCCGCGTCAGCACGAATTTTGCCGGCAGGAAAAATGGTCCAAGCAATCGTTCGGTTTGTATGCGTACCGAACCGGAAGCTTCGAACCGAAACGGTTCAATACGAATACATGTACCGTTACACCCCTACTAGGTACCAATGTTTTATTAGACCAAAGGTTCATTTTGCGCCAGAGTTCTCCTTTAAGAAAGATGTCATGAAAGTGTACTCTCATTTTTATCCGCATGGACAGTTTTTTTTTTTTTTTTTTTTTTTTTTTTAAAGTAGGGCTATACTTTTAAGATTTGAAGAACAATACAAGTGCACATTCAGTACAATTAAGCACACTTCTTTTTCACAATTTAAGGGACTGTAGTGATAACCTGAGACATAGTGATGCATACTTAAACAAGTTATATTTTCCTACTGTTCTATTAGCACTGTGATCACAACTGCTTGACTGACATGAACATCCAGGCCGCCTGGCGCAGGGGCTACACTGGGAAAGGGGTTGTGGTCTCCATACTGGATGATGGTATAGAAAGACAGCATCCAGATCTTAAACAAAACTATGTAAGTGCTTTCACATCTTACGGGACGGGATCTGAAACAAATAATTTGGTCACACTTTATATTAGGTGCCGTTAACTACAACATACTGACGTATCTAAAAGAAGAAAAAGTTATCAACAATGTACTTATTGTGTTAAATTATGAATTGCAAAACACTTTTGCTGACATTGAGGAAGAATGCGGTCAAGGTTAGACAGGTTTCTTGGTATGTTTAGGTTAAGGTGTAAGAAAATGGTCAAAAGTGTCATTATAGAGGTGCTGATACAATTCTGATATACTGTATTATATGTTAATAATTAAAAATAAATGGAAAACAGCAAATTTACACTATCCATTGACAAACCTGGTGGTTTATTTTCTAGTAATCAGTCAAGTGGGAGTTGTTCACTGTTCAAATAATGTCTGATTAATTGTCAAGACCAACAACTGTTTTCTATTTCCCATGTTTAGTTTCTGTTTCCTTTGGTACCTTGGTTTTAATTTGCTACTTTGTTTCAATGATTACAGATTAAGTTCACCTGTGCCTTGTTTATTTTTCATTTACCCTTGTATTTAATTATGTGGGGTTTTTTTTCTTCTCATGTGTGCCTATTTTCTAGTGATTATCTTTGTTAGTTTGGGTAAATAAAAAGAAGGCTGCATTTAGATCCTCTTGATCCCCGCCATGATGTTATTAATGTGTTATTATATATTTATAAGGATCCACGGGCCAGCTATGATGTTAACGGGAATGATCCTGATCCAACACCACGTTATGATGCCACCAATGAAAACAAGTCAGTCCATTTCCACTGTGCCCCAGTGCTGTCTCACTTCCCCCAGTCTCCGTATATGCCGATTTGAAGTACATTTTAAAATACAATGCTTCATACAAATATAGGGTTTTCGATTTCTTTGTGATTTCACTACAGACATGGAACAAGATGTGCTGGTGTGGTGGCTGCCTCTGCTAACAATTCTCTCTGCATTGTCGGAGTTGCCTACAATGCAAAAATTGGTGGTGAGTTATCAGAAATCTATGTTTATGTTTGTATGTATTGTACGATAATACAAATTTACAGAATGAAGTGTGGTCTTCAAAACATAGCCTATGCTCTTGATATCTATGAAGCTGTCCAATCTCCTCCTGTAGGTGTGCGTATGTTGGATGGCGATATGACTGATATGGTGGAAGCCCAGTCACTGAGTCTGAGGCAGCAGTATATTGATATCTACAGCTCCAGCTGGGGTCCAGATGATGATGGCAGAACAGTAGATGGCCCCGGCCCTCTCGCCAGGCTCGCTCTGGAGAGTGGCATACGCAAAGTTAGTGTGTGTTTGTGTGGTTAATTTAGTTACATTTAATTATTCCACATTTACATTTACTATTCCAAACTTCACTCATGCCACACTCTTCACGAAAATGAAACGCCATCAGTATACAATGCAGTGTCCTTCAGGAAATGTAGTTGGTAATCTGGGAATTCCACACATTCAGAAAATTTACATACTATTCACAGTATACACATTGCATACAATACAAGGTAGTAGGAGTTGTATGGTATGCCATTCCAAACACTGATTTTAGTGTTCCTGAGTTGTATTTAGCAGATGCTGGCAATATAGGCCATCCGGATATTCCATGCATACAGCATGCTACTACATATTCACAATAAACGTGAAAATGGATACTGCGGAAATAGTAAGATTGTGATAGTGTGCCATTTCGAACTAGCAATGGTGTAACTTTAAAGTGCATTTTTAGATTGGTCTAATGGAAAATCATTCTTTCTAGTTTTAACCTGTTTTGTTCAGATTGACTAAAAGCAAATAACACTCCACCATAAACAATTAAAATAAGCAATTTTGTTTAAATAGTATTTTCATTTGACTCCAGACTGTTGATGTGCTGAACACATACTGGCTAAATTTGTTGACGGTATAAATTATTTTAGGTTATATTTGAAGAGTTCAGATGCAAAAGCCTCTAAGTGCCATTTGAAATTTTCTTCTAGAATGATCATTTTTATCAAGCTTGTATATTTAAGTTCAGTGATTTCACTTAAATGGCAATGATGATTACCTATTATTTGTTATTTAAGTGAAATTACTGAACTTAAATATACAAGTTTGATAAAAATCATCATTCAAGAAGAAAATTTCAAACGGCATTTAGAGGCTTTTGCATCTGAACTCTTCATTTTCTTTTGTTTTTTTAGTACATCAGAAAATGTGAATCAAATTTTAAAAAGACAACAGTAAACATTAAGGTCTTTCGAAATAGTTTTCGTTTATAGTAAAAATAAAATCAGTGTACAAGGGTTGACACCCAGCATTCAACAGAAGGTTTCATGTTATTATTTTTCCTCATATCCTTGTATTCTTTTAGGTGAATAAATTCTATTTAAATGTTGCAAGCAAAATAACTGAAAAAAATAAATAAATAAGCATTAAAAATCCTAAAGTATAAAAATCCCAAATTTACTGATATATATCACTTGACACTTACTGATAAAAATATTATGTATTTAATAATATTATATAATATTAAACTTTATTTGGAGTACTTTTTTATTGCAAAATGCACATTTCTTAATATTAAGCTTAAATTGTGTTTTAATATCACTAATAGGACAGTATGATCACTGTAATATCAGTCTTTAAATGCAAGATATTTAAAGTGTACCTAAAGTATACTTCCATTTTAGCAAAATCAAATTTACTTAAGTGTATCTTTAGTTGGACCTCGGCACTATTTCTGGATAACTAAAGTGCATTAAGTACAAAATTAGTTGTTCCTACTGTAAATCAATTCACCTTTGGCTAAACCACGCCCTAGAATGTAGATTGACCAATCACAGCCCAGCCAAGAACCAGCTCCCACAGAGGTCCGACAGTTTTTTACTGCACTCCATTGACTTTCAACCACACAGGCGTCTCATATTTTTGGTCTCGGCAGGCTATTACTGTCGTAGTTTTATCCAACATATGATTAAACAACACATTCTCACCCCAAGGCGTCACCTTTGACCACTTACATGACGCGATCCTATGGCGTCATCTAACTGACGCTAAAGGAAAGCGTCAGTTAGAGGACGCGGTTAGGTTTAGGTATGGGGTGGGGGTAGGGTACACGCGATCCTAGGGCGTCATCTAACTGACGCTAAAGGGCGCCTAAAGCGTCAGATATTGAAGCATGGTCAAATGAGATAAGTGAGAATGGGCTGGGTTAAACGTTGTGCCTCGGGCATTTGCAACACAGATACGCGTTTCCCAGAGAGGTTGGCGGGGGGTGTCAGTTTTTTCCCTTCCCAAAACCGAAGTAAAATCCTGACAGTGACAAGTGTCGTGTTTGGATTAAACTGTATCCGTCCTCAGTCAGCTAAACCCCGCAAAGATCAACAAGCACATCTTTTTTTACTTCTAATCTTACTGTGAGTGTGAAGTTATACTAGTTAGACCGTTTTATAGTGTTTTAGGTTATGATTTCGGTTCTCATACCGGTTGTTGATACGCTAGCACACGCTGCTAATAAATACAACGTTATACAGTACACGTAGTCCGTTTGCTTTGTAATAACGATTATAGAATTGAATAGAGAGCTACCCAACTTTGCATGAACAGTGTTGCTCCCTGATTTTGTTAATCCCAGCCTCTGTCTCGATTAGTAGGAAATGCGGTGGTTTATTTTTTGACTGTGACCGGTAACGTTATGCTTTTGCCTCTATTTTGGATGCCTTGTTGTTTCTTGCGTTTCACCTGTATGTCTTGAATATAGCCTTCGAACGCATATTGCAGCCCCTTTTGCCTACTTCTATCGGACACTTTATTTGCTGCTTTATAAAAGTTTGATAACATTTCAGCAGGAAAAGCTGTTACAGCATAAGCCATGCAGAGCGCAGATGAAGTTTGACAGATGTAGCAACAGTAACTAAGGGGGGCGGGGCTTAGCCAAAGGTGAATTCAGTATGCCAAAAGTACAATTGCAGGGTATTTAAATGAAGTACATACATATTTAAATGGGTTTTTTAAAAAAATATATGTTTAGTATAAAATAAATGTATTTCAAATACATTTTAGTATATTTAATTTTCACGATTCCCCTTTCCTTCTCAGGGCAGAAAGGGCCGTGGCTCCATTTTTGTGTGGGCATCAGGAAATGGTGGGCAGAATCAAGACCACTGCTCATGTGACGGTTACACCAATAGTATTTACACCATCTCAGTAGGCAGCACCACTCAGAATGGACAAAAGCCGTGGTACCTGGAGGAGTGCTCCTCTACTCTGTCCACCACCTACAGTAGTGGAGACAGCCACAGCCTGGGCGTTGTGAGTTACTCAATCACTATTTGTTTGCTTCGTGGGAAATTGGTCGTTTTTTCTTACTGGACCCATACATATGTGTGATTTCAGGTGACAACCGATCTGAGGCAGCGTTGCACTGATGAGCACTCTGGCACTTCAGCATCAGCCCCCATGGCTGCAGGAATCATCGCCCTCACGTTGGAGGCAAAGTAAGCAGTCAAGTCTGGTTTATTTGTGCTCTGTATGTTAGATGTAGTCATCTTTTGGTTAGATCTGACAAGCACTTTGTGGTCAAATCAAGTGTAACGTTTTTAAACCTGAGGTTCTGTCAAATGGCGAGAGAGTACACTTATCTTGGATCACCTCAATTCAGACACTTTGTCTATTTCAATTGGTTCAGAGCTGAATTCTGGCATTGCTGCTCATGGGCTTTGAGTTCTACTTGCAGGTTTTATTGAGCCAATCATGTCTGTAGGACAAAGTATTTACTGCCATCCATTTTAAGCATGTGATGAACAACTCATTTCTGTTTTCTCCGTCCTCAGTCCAGCTCTGACCTGGAGGGATGTTCAGCACATCATAGTGAAAACTTCACGTCGTGGTCACCTGAGCGCCTCAGACTGGCAGAGTAATGGAGCTGGATATGATGGTAGACTAATATAAGCTTGTATATTAAAAATCACTTATTAAATATTATTCAACATTTATTCAATTTTACGTAAAAAATGAAATACTGTACCAGCACACTTTTACTGTTAAGTGAATTTACGGAAACCCACACATTATAAAAACAAGATATCATGCCCACAAATAGTGATCGAACGATATTGATTTTTTTGTTGTCTGAACATTATTAAGTATGTTTGAGTACTAGTTCATGAACTTATTTTACTACTCAGAACCAAAAATAACTTCATGACAACAATGATAGACTGATGACAGAAACTAACCCATCCTGAGCTATGACATTAAAAATTATTGCTTGCAAACATGAATTTTATAATTTTATGTATTTTGTAATGGCCTTCAATGAAGACAGATACTTTTATATCTGTATGGTGTAGTTACAGCTTCTATCAGAAGACACTCCACAGCATATTAAGTATGCCCACATACTTAGTGAGTTGAGAAGCAGTATTAAAGGGTTAATTCAACCAAAAATTACTAACCCTCATTTGTTTCAAACCCATAAGACTTTCGATCATCTTTGAAATAAAAATGAAGATATTCTGAAGAGCTTTCTGTCCCCCATTGACAGTCCATGCAACTACCACTTTGTCAATGCAAAAAGTTCATTAAAAGATTGGAAACTAATCCAAATGAATCGAGTCAAAATTTCTGAAGAGACGATCGCTTTATATGATGAACAGATTGAATTTACACTTTTATTCACATATAAACATTGATCACCAAACATAAATAAAAGTTCAACCGAACCTGCTTGACTCACAAGAGTAAACCTCATTGGTTCTTGCGAAAGCTCAATCGTGCTGCGTAACACAATAGAATGAACTCTATTGGTTCTCGCTTGAGCTTCAATCTGATTCTATTTTTGTTTGAACTAACCTTTTCATAGTTGCAAAAGAATGGAAGTGTGCTCTTAATAGCAGTATGTAATAAATTGTTTCATCATTGGCTCTTGTGCAGTTAGTCACCTTTATGGGTTTGGCTTGATGGATGCTGAAGCCATGGTGAAGGAAGCGGAGACCTGGAAGCAGGTGCCCCCTCAACACATATGTGAGCAAAACATAGTCCAGAATGGAAGGTAACTGTTCGATCGAAATCCAAACTGCTGTATAGTTCCTGTATTCATACTAATGTTCTGTCTTTACAAAACTGTCTACTGTGGTGGTACCATGCAGGTGTGACAGTGGCCAAAATTATTAGAACACGTGAGAGAACATCTGTTTGCCTTTAAAACATGATTTAAGTTTATAATGTTCATGAAACGTGCAGATTTAGTGCAAACTATTTTGTATGTATCTCTATAGCGTCAATATATTTCCTGAGAACTTCAACACTAATGTCATCCCATGCCTTCTGCAACTGAAGCAGCGCACTCTCATCCCAAGACGTCATACAACTGATGCTTTTGACCATACGTCAACATTCGCCTTTTTAGGGTATTCTTAAACGTCGGTTAGATGACGTTATCGAATCCTAACCCTACCCCAGACCTAAACCTACCCCGTCTCCTAACTGACGTTAAAGGGTACCCTAAAAAGGCGAATGTTGGCGTATGGTCAAAAGCATCAGTTATATGACGTCTTGGGATGAGACTGTGTTAACTGAAGCCAAAGGCTTTCCTTTGAAAGTACAATAGATCTGTCCAGTTTATTTTCCAACTCGCCCCAAATTTACTCAATGGGGTTGAGGTCTGGACTTTGACAGGTCCAGTCCATCATTTTCACTGTCCAGCAGATTCTTTCCGTCGCAGGTAGTCCCGGCAAGATTTAGAAAAATGTTTAGGGTCATTGTCCTCTTGGAAAATAACAATTGAAACCTCTTAAATAATAATAATAATAATTCATTACATTTATATAGCGCTTTTCTCAGCACTCAAAGCGCTTTACATAGAGAGGGGAATCTCCTCAACCACCACCAGTGTGCAGCATCCACCTGGATGATGCGACGGCTGCCATAGTGCGCCAGAACGCTCACCACACACCAGCTTACAGGTGGAGAGGAGACAGTGATATAGCCAATTGGCACATATGGGGATGATTAGGAGACCATGATGGACAGAGGCCACTGGGCAAATTTGGCCAGGATGCCGGGGTTACACCCCTACTCTTTCAAAAGACATCCTGGGATTTTTAATGACCACAGAGAGTCAGGACCTCGGTTTCTCATCTGAAGGACGGTGCTCTTTGACAGTATAGTATGCCCTTTACTATACTGGGGCATTAGGACCCACACAGACCACAGGGTGAGCACCCCCTGCTGGCCTCACTAACACCTCTTCCAGCAGCAACCTGGCTTTCTCAGAAGGTCTCCCATCCAGGTACTAACCAGGCTCAGCCCTGCTTAGGTTCAGTGGGCAACCAGTCTTGGGCTACAGGGTGATATGGCTGCTGGCTAAATATGCCACGTGTTCTAATAAGTTTTGCCACACTGTATATATTGTCATGGTATTAAATGATTACCTTTTACCAATTGAATTTGCATTGTACTCCTAGATACTTTAAAAAATATATCATTATTTTTGTTTGACTGAAGATTCACTCCGATTCTCTGTATTTGTCTCAGGATCCTAAGTCCAGAGAGGGTGTTGAGGTCAGTGTTCAAGTCCTCAGGCTGCTCTTCTCAACGTCTGCAGAGGGTAGTTTATCTGGAGCACGTTATTGTACGTGTCACAATCACACATCCTCACCGGGGAGAACTGTCAATCACACTGACATCACCCTCTGGAACCAGATCTCAGCTTCTTTCTAACAGGTACAAATATACTGAGCCTGCTCAGATGGACTGAAATGAAAATAAAAGCATGATTTATTGAAATAGATAATTAATACTATAAAACCTAATTTAATCATATTTGATGTATACATTTCTGAGGCTTCTAAATAATCACTATTATTAAAACCTGTTGAACACAATCTTCTACATGGCTTCTGCTATCTGACTGATAGTTTATACTTTTTAGCTGGCTTTTTAGTGTAATTATATGCCAATATTCAATATGCTCTAAAATCATTACTGATTTTTATAATGTAAACATACAAATAAATCTTAAATTGTTAACAATATTTCAACATAAACACTGGACTAAAGCAACATAGGTTTACCCCTATGTTGCCAATCCTACTCCTTGATTATCCCATCACGACAAGCATGGCTAAAGTCAGACTACATGTCATTGACATTGAGATGTGTTCTGGGAAACACATGTTCATTTTCTCATATTTGAGGCATGGTTTACGAATGCCCAGAGCCATTTATTGAGTGCTACGAATGTCTATCAAATGCGCCTGTACGTAGCTCACAGCCAATCGTTTCAATTATACCAGATGACGTATGTAGAGCGAAAGAAATTATACAAGTAGACAATGGGTTAGAGATTTATTTGCGTTCTAAACTACTCAGAACAATATCTAAGGCTGCATTGAAAGGTAACTTCGCTTCTGCCATGTTTGATCCATAGATATAAACAAACTGCTTCGGGGTATGTCGCATAGACATCCTCATCGTCTTGGTTCTCCCTCCCCGTTCTGTGATTGGTCCCCTCGCTGAGGCGAAAATTTGGTCCATGGTATCCAGACTTCCTAGCAGTGTGAATAAAATCATGCTGCGCAAAGGCAGTATGGGGAAACCCAGGCTATCACTATACATCAATTTTAGAAATATCATGGTAAATTTGTAAGAAATCTGTGGTAGAGGCAAAGGCTGCCCTTCAAATTGGTGATATCGTGGGACAGGTGCAGCATGCAAGAGGGGGTTTGGGGCTCAGTTTAGCTCCTCCTAAATGGCACAAGGCAGGCCCAGCTCAAAGGAGGAAGCTGGTAATCAACAAGGTGCGAAAGCAGGAGGAGAGGAGAGGAGTGTATAAAGGCCATTTCCCAGGCCAAGCAGGGAGAGTGGATGAGATGGGAGAGTGTGGAACAACGCAAGATGGGCTGGCAAGACCTTTGGTCAATGGAAGAGAGTAGGATCAGTTTCCTTATTATGTCAACATGTGATGTTCTGGCATCACCACAGAACCTAAACCTCCGGGTAGGAGAAGATCCCTCTTGTCCTTTGTGTTCATCACCTGCCACATTAATAAGGCAGATTCTGACAGGATGTAAGGTGTAAGTACAAATACTGTGATGTTTGGGTTTAGCATTGGAAGGCAAGCATAACATGACCTATAAGTTGCCACTTGTTCTAGCAAAACATTACACACAGAAGACAATATTCCTTCGCCCAGGCGAGCAATCACCAAGAAAAGGTGTTAAAACCAGTTCTCGACCAGGACAACTGGAAGCTGCTAGGGACTGAAAAATGGTGGCTGATCTTGATCATAAGGCATTTAAGGAACGTTTAATTTTACATAACATTTTACATTATTCCATTTAAAGAAAATCAGACTGTTATTTCATGCCAGGCTTAACATGTGTGTGTGTGTGTGTGTGTGTGTGTGTGTGTGTGTGTGTGTGTGTGTTTATCTTCTTATAAAATACTATAAAATACTAATACTATAATAATAAAATCCACAATAGCTGTAAATCTTTACCTTTTCTCACTAATTCTTTAGGATTATCTGAGTGAATGTTTTAATTATTCTGTGGTTATTTCCTGTAAGACCAAATGACCACTCCAGTGAGGGCTTCCTTAAGTGGGAATTCATGACGACTCACTGCTGGGGCGAAAAACCAGCAGGAGACTGGATCCTGGACATCAGAGACACCCCATCTCCGCGCAGAAACAGCCGACTCCAAGGTGCCTACCATCTTAATATACTTTAAACTTTACTGTGATAGAACCCATGGTGTATATATACAAAATGTAAACTACAACTATAATAGAATGTAAAATGTTTCCTTCTCTGTTGTTTATATTAGGGAAACTGGTAGAATGGTCCCTGGTGCTTTATGGAACATCCACACACCCATACATAAGACATGAACAGCCCCGCTCTGCCCAGCTGCCTTCTCAAGATGACACCACAGAGGAGTATAATGGTAATTTACCCAATTCTTTTAAAGCACACAGGCAAAACAATTTTATATATTATTGATAAAAAACAAATAAAAATTACATTATATGAAGTTTATTTTAAGAAAGTTCTGGAGCATGTGAGGAAGGCTATATATAGCTATCTCTCACCTTCCCATTTTTCCAGCATCCCTCGGCCACCCCAATACCTCATTCTCGCCTGGTTCCTATATACCAACCAGGGATATATGGGGGAGTATTCCAGCTTTGTCCCAATCCTTAAACTCCCCTTGAAATTTAACAATGCATTCACATGTTCACCGTTTTCTGTGCTACTTCTACTTCTGTTTCTACTGTAGCAATATTGCTACTGTTGTGCTGAGACATCCACATAGATGTCACAGGTCGAGGGGAGGAACGCTCGGGTGACCAACCACCCCCCCTCTAACTGAGTCACCACCGTGAGGAGCCGACACCACAGGCACACAACAGAGGACCCGGAGACAGAGATAAATTTCAAAGGAGTAACAATCTTTATTAAGCCAAAGGTTTCTCACAGTTCAAGAGACTCTCGTCGATGTACGATGATGGAGCAGGGGGGTTGAAGCTTACTTCTCCCCAGTGGTGCTGCAGACTTCCAGACCCAAGAGTTAGTATGTCAGGTAAGGATTCTTCACGGTACAAAGTACTCTCGTTGGTGCACAGTAATGAAGCAGTGGATTAGAAGCTTACTCTTCCCCAGCGGTGCTGCAGACTTCCAGACTCAGACAGTAAGTATGGCGGGTAAGGATTCTTCACAGTACAGAGTACTCTCGTTGGTGCACGATAATAAAGCAGTGGATTAAAAGCTTACTGTTCCCCAGCGGTGCTGCAGACTTCCAGACTCAGACAGTAAGTATGGCAGGTAAGGATTCTTCACAGTACAGAGTACTCTCGTTGGTGCACGATAATAAAGCAGTGGATTAAAAGCTTACTTTTCCCCCAGCGGTGCTGCAGACTTCCAGACTTGGACAGTAAGTATGGCGGGTAAGGATTCTTCACAGTACAGAGTACTCTCGTTGGTGCACGATAATAAAACAGTGGATTAAAAGCTTACTTTTCCCCCAGCGGTGCTGCAGACTTCCAGACTCAGACAGTAAGTATGGCGGGTAAGGATTCTTCACAGTACAGAGTACTCTCGTTGGTGCACGATAATAAAGCAGTGGATTAAAAGCTTACTTTCCCCCAGCGGTGCTGCAGACTTCCAGACTCAGACAGTAAGTATGGCAGGTAAGGATTCTTCACAGTACAGAGTACTCTCGTTGGTGCACGATAATAAAGCAGTGGATTAAAAGCTTACTTTTCCCCCAGCGGTGCTGCAGACTTCCAGGCTCAGACAGTAAGTATGGCAGTAAGGATTCTTCACAGTACAGAGTACTCTCGTGGGTGCACGTAATGAAGCCAGTGGATTAAACGATACTTTATCAGCGTTGCTGTATACTTCTGGGCTCAAACAGTAAGTAGAACAGGTGAGGATATTCACAGTACACAGTACTCTCTCTTCAGTTCACAATAGGGAGACAGTGAGTCATAAAGGTTACTTTACCAGTGGTGCTGTATGCTTCTGGGCTCAAACAGCAAGTAGAACAGGTGTGGATCTTCACAGTAACAAGTACTCTCTCCTCAGTTCACAGTAGGGCGACAGTGGGTTAAACGATTACTTTATCAGCATTGCTGTATACTTCTGGGCTCAAACAGTAAGTAGAACAGGTGAGGATAGTCACAGTACACAGTACTCTCTCTTCAGTTCACAATAGGGGACAGTGAGTCATAAATTACTTTACCAGTGGTGCTGTATGCTTCTGGGCTCAAACAGCAAGTAGAACAGGTGGAGATCTTCACAGTACAAAGTACTCTCTCCTCAGTTCACAGTAGGGAGACAGTGGGTTTAAACGATTATTTTACCAGCGATGCTGTATGCTTCTGGGCTCAAACAGTAAGTAGAACAGGTGAAGACATTTTCACAGTACTCCTCTCTTCAGTTCACTGTATCACTCTGGGCTTCTGACGGGGGCAGATATAATAACCTTCCACGAACGTGTAAGCATGGATGGGGGCCACTTCTCAACAAAGACACAGCAACTTGTGTTCACTTCAATTCCACAGCAATAAATCAATGTGTATCAATAAGGCAAAAGCACTGCAATTCACTCACACGATAGGGTTGGACAGAGGCCCCACTCCGGCCGTTGCGCTCGTTTACAGGGTTTTCACTTTTAATTCCTCCTCATCACACTCTGAAACACATAGCTCCTCCAACAGTCAGATCCACATTCACTGTATCCTCTTCAAGTGGTTCAAATGTTCATAAGATGAAAACAATTCACTTATCTTTCCTCTCTCCTTCCACAGCACAGATCCAGCCCTAGCTCGGCCCAGCAGTCTTCCACACAAACGATCAATCTGACCCAGCAAACTCGAATGGGCGCCTCCATCCAACGACTCCCAGAGGAAGCCACTGTATGCACTGCCCAGTCAACCCTTTGGAATCTTGACACACTGTACACCCCCAACCGCGCTGCAAAACACTCTCTAAATGCTCCTTTTATATTGTGGCTTATGAAACAGGAAGCCTGTGTGAGCGCCGCTCCTCTCTCTCTCACACCTGCAATGCATTAGCGCTAATCAGTACGGGCATGTTTCCATCACACCCGGAACCGTAGTGGAGTGTTGCACCCAATACGTTCCCCTAGGAAACTCAGGACTCTCAAGAAGGTTCCGTTTACTGAGCGATTTTGTCACCCGTGACATCCCCCCTTGCCAATCGGTTCCAGTCCCTGGAACGGGCGTCCCTCAATTCCATTCGCCGTACCTCTCAGGTGGTTGTCCTCGGTGTTCCGTTGAGATCGTCGGGGTGGCGAGGGCAGAGCCGCTCTGGCTTCAACCTCAGGGTCCTCGGGACCACAGCCCACCCTATCATAGGTGCCTCTAAGGCGGGTGGTGCACTTGGAGCCTCAGCCGCTAGTTGCGGGTAGTTCGGGCAGGGACGGAGCAGGTTTCGATGGAGCACCCGTATTGGTCCGGGCTTCCCTTCGGGCCGTACAGAGTAGACGGGGGCATCAGGCCCTTGTCGTTGTTCCACCACATATGGCGTCGACTCCCAGCGGGCACTGAGCTTCCCTTTCCCTGGGCGCCGGTTGTCCCATACCAGCACTCGCTCCCCCAGGTAACAAAGGGGCCTCTCGGGCAGTCCGGTCGTATAGTCTCTTATTCTTGGCGGCTGCTGTACTCAGATGGTCTGAGACTCGTCGGTAGGCATTGAGCAGTTGGTGGTGGTGCCGATTTACCCAGTCAGTGGTACTATACCCTCTTTCCACAGCCTCGGTCCCCATGAGCAAGTCCACAGGCAAGCGGAGGTGGCGCCCAAACATAAGGTAGGAAGGAGCATAACCGGTGACACTGTGCACACTGTTGTTGTATGCTTGTAACAGCGAGGGAAGACTCTCGGCCCATTGGCCCTGTTGCTCACTCTCTAGGGTCCCCAGCACCCCAGCAAGGTCTGGTTGAATCTTTCGCACCCTCCGTTACCCTGAGGGTGGTATGAGGTCGTATGGGTCTTTCGGCACCCATAGAGGCGGCTCAGCTCTTGGATGACCCGGGACTCGAAATTTGAACCTTGGTCCGAGTGTAGGGTTTCTGGGCAGCCAAAAGTTGTATCACTGCTCTCCAAAGGGCGTTGGCTGTGGTAACTGCCGTTTGATCGACGGTGGGGACGGCCCAGGCATATTTAGTAAATAGGTCCGTCATGACCAGAATATTCTGGAATCGGTCTGTTGGTCGACCCAGAGTCAGGAAATCTATCCCTACGATATGCAGAGGTGCTTTCGGTCGCAGGGGGACCAATGGGGCTCGGACCTCCTTCCTGCGTTTGAACAAGGTAAGGTACACCGTGGGCAGCTCTGAACAAATTCCTCAACTTTCTTTTCATCCTAGGCCAGTGGAAATACCTCCTCAGCAGGGACAGTGTCCTCTCTTGGCCCTGATGACCAGTATGGGTGTGATAGGCATTCAACAGCTCCGAAACTTGGCCCTCTGGTACAACAACTTGGTGTACAGTCTCCTGTGTGCGGGGATCTCCGTCTTGAACGACAAATTACTCCTTCTCGAGTTGCAGCCTCTCCCACTGTCTCAAAAGCTGTCGTACCCCCACCGTCTGAGACCGTCTTTCCTCTGCCCTCGGCAATGTTCCCTGTCGGAGGTACAACAGGAGCTGACCCAAATCTGCATCTCTCTGCTGCAGCTCTCTCCACCGTCCGGGGTCACCCCCAACTAGATGGAACAGACTCCGGGGCCCCGGGAGCTTCCACCACGGCCACCAGCAGCTCATCTTCGGTACAAGGGCACCGAGGGGTGCTTGATCGTCCCTCTGGGTGGCTGGGAGTCTGGACAGGGCATCTGCATTTACGTGCTCTCTGCCGGGACGGTATTTTAGCTGGTAATCATAATTTGCTAGCTGTGCCACCCAGCGCTGCTCCACTGCCCCCAATTTAGCGGATTGCAAGTGTACTAAGGGATTGTTGTCTGTAATCACCGTTACCTTGGCTCCCCACAAGTAGTCTTTAAACTTCTCCGTCATGGCCCACTTCATCGCCAGTAGTTCGATTTTAAAGGAGCTATAGTTTTGCAGCGTTTCGTTCGGCGGGATGTAAACTTCGACTTGCGTAAGCTATCACTCTCTCCCACTCCTTGATGCTCTTGGGCCAGCACGGCCCCCAATCCTGCATTGCTGGCGTCAGTGTACAGGAGAAACGGCTGGGTGAAATCTGCATAGGCTAAGATTGGGGCCTTCAGGAGTTCCTGTTTAAGGTTCTGGAAAGCGGTCTCACAGGTGGAATCCCAGTGTACTGAGGGGGAGCCTTTACCACGGGGCCACGTCCAGTGCCAGCCAAGAGTTGGTTCAGTGGCTTAGCAAGCCCAGAGAATCCCTTTATAAAGCGACGATAATATCCCACAAAGCCCAGGAACGACCGCACCTGTCTTACTGTCCGGGGTGGCTCCCATCCTTGGACCGCCGCCACCTTCTCTGGGTCAGGGGAGATCCCTACAGCACTGACGCGATGTCCCAAGAACTGCACCTCTTTCCGCAGTAACTGGCATTTTTCCGGCCTAAGCTTCAGCCCATATTTCTCCATGGCCCTGAAAACTCCTTCCAGATGATGCAGGTGAGTGTGGAAATCAGGGAGAAGAACGATCACATCGTCTAGGTAGACCAGCGTTGAGTCGACTAATTGTCCTCCTAGGCAGCGCTGCATCAGGCGTTGGAAAGTCGCAGGAGCGTTGCACAGACCGAACGGCATACGGTCCCATTTCAAATAACCCAAACGGGGTGGTGAAAGCTGTCTTCTCCCTATCCCGGTCATCCACCTGCACCTGCCAGTATCCACTTGCCAGGTCCAATGTCGAGTACCATGCCGCTTGGGTAAGACTGGTGAGTGAGTCTTCAATCCGTGGCAACGGGAATGCATCTTTCTTCGTTACACTGTTAAGTTTGCGATAGTCGAACGCAAACCTCCAGGCTCCCGTCTTCTTCTGCACCAGAACGATGGGCGGCAGCCCAAGGACTACTGCTTTCTCGGATGATTCCTCCCTCCAGCATACCTTTCAACAGGGTGCGGACCTCGGTATAAAGAGTGGGGGGCACCGGACGGTACCACTAGCTCTCTCGACTAGGCGTCGCCTCACCAGTGGGTATTTGATGCTTCACCACCCTGTGCAGCCATAGTCCTCTTCATGTTTTGAAAAACACATGTTGCCACTTCCTCAAAAGCTCCTGAAGCTGTACCACTTGCTCCTCTTTCCAGATTCTCACCCTTCAGGGACTCTCCCATCAGATGGGCCGGCATCCCTCCTCCAACCGAACCCAGTTCTACTCAACAGGGCGGACGGCACTTCCACCACCGCAGGGCTCACCTGTCTGAAGCAGACAGCTTGGTGCTCGTGCACCTGGGCAGGACGTACCGAGGAAACTCGGGCCAGACGTTGAATGTCGACGAAGGAGGCACTGGGTAAGGATTTGTGTTCCGTACTTTTACTGAGACTCGCCCCCGATGGACAACCGCCAAGTCCGTGAGCCACTTCAACTGGCTGACAATCTTCGTGAGGCTCTACCAGGACACAGGTGCCTGACCCACGGGGTCTTGCGGGTACTCGGAACCAAAGAACGGTCTCCACTCTGAGCTGGGATGGACAGAGCATACTACAGGCAACTCGCCGATGTCTTCCCTCTCTTCTATGTGATTAGCTGCGTGCACTCTTTTACAATCGGCCAGAAATTCGGTCCCAGTCCTGTTTGCCGGTGACGGAGACATCCGAGCCGGCGGCCCCCGAAACAATTCTTCCCAGCAATCCAGTATAACGTTCATCCCTAAAAGTGCTCGATGATTTCCGCAAGCAATGATCTCGGACAATAACTACCCCTTTTTTGTTGGACGGGGACCCTTGGACAAGAAAGTCTACCACGATGTACCCTGTGTAGGGGAATGTCCAAAACCATTAGCCCCCGTAGGGTCAGCCTGGAAGCTTCAGTTGCTTGGAGCCGATGATCTGCGAACAACTCCTGGGCCAGGCTCTCCGAGAATAGCGTAACTTGAGACCCTGTGTCAACCAAAACAGTCTATCGTGACTCCATTAGCTTGAACCTCCACGTAGGGCAATGTCCCACCCAGTCATCTCGTGCAACAGGAACAGAA